>JAXCGZ010013355.1:0-128301 GCA_037179515.1 Halocaridina rubra | reverse complement strand
GAAGTTCCCTACCATTGTTCTCGTTTCCTACTTTCTTCACAATCTTTGCATCATCTGCAAACATATTCATGAATGAATTTACAGACTCTGGTAGGTCATTTGCATATACAAGGAACAAAAGTGGCCCTAAAACTGAACCCTGTGGAACTCCACTACTGACTCTTCTCCATTCAGACACTGTCTTACTCTAACCCTCTGTTCCCTTCCTTCTAAGTAAGTTTTTATCCATTCCAAGACATTTCCACCCATTCTAGCCATTGTTTGCAGCTTCCTAATAAGTCTCCCATGTGGAACAGTGTCAAACGCTTTCTGGAAGTCTAGGAATAAGTAATCTGCCCAGCCCTCTATTTCCTGTAAGATTCGGCTTACCTCATCATAAAATTCTAATAAGTTTGTTACTGTTGATCTACTTTCTCTGAAGCCATGTTGCCTCACTAACAAAAAGTTGAAGGATTCCAAGTGAAGAGAGTTTCCTTAGTAGTTTCTCCATAACTTTGCAAACTATGCTGGTCAAGGAAACTGGTCTATTGTTTAGAGCCGTAGCCCTCCTTCCCTTTTTGAAGATAAGTATCACGTTTGCTTGTTTCCAGCATCTTGGAATCTCCCCTGACTCCAGTGACTTTTTAAATATGATACTTAGTGCCACTGATATTGAGTTGGTGCATTTTTTAAGTACATGAGGGGATATACCATCAGGACCTGTAGCTATATGAACATCTAACTCCATCAGCGCTTTGCATACCTCTGTGGCTGTAAGGTTGATGTTCTTTAATACCGGCCCTTGTGCTTCTATGTCTGCAATCTGAGGGGGTGGGGTATTTTCTACTGTAAATACTGACTGAAACTCCTTGTTCAATTCTTTGCAGATCTCTTCATCCGTCTCAGTGATGCTTCCATCCGCTCTCTTAAGCCTTAAAACCTGTTCTTTTATCTTCAGTTTTCCTCTGATAAAGTTGTGGAAAAGCTTGGAATTTTCTTTAGCCTCCCTGGTGATGTCCCTCTCATAGTCTCTCTCTGCCTCTCTTCATTTACTTAGGTAATCATTTCTTGCTCTTTTGTAGGTTTGCCAGGCATTTATGTTTTTTCTCCTCCTATACCTTTTCCAGCATTTGTCTCTCCACTCCTTAGCTCTTTTACACTCATTATCGAACCATTTCTCTCTGGTATGAATTACACCTACTTTGGTGACAGGTATGCAGCAATCTACTATCTTCCCATATTTCTCACAAAAGATGTCATGCATTTCTTGTACAGATTTGTTGTAAAATAAGGTTCTCCAGCCAATAACTGCAAAAAGCTCGTTCATATTGATGTACAGTGATCCCCCCCCTTATCGCGGTAGTTTGATTCCGGGACCCGGCGTGAGACAGGAAAACCGCGAAGTAGGATCAGCCTATATGTACATAGATATTTTAATTTATTTTTACGTTTACACTGTATAAACCCCCCCTGTACTGTTAACAAACCACCCTTAACTTCATAAATAACAGCATGCAACGTAAATTTATATGAAAGTGATAGATAAAATTACGGTGAATGAAGTGGTAATTACATGACATACTCATGTACATAGGTATTTTACAATTATTTTTACGTTTACGTACTGTATAAACCCTCCCTGCACTGTTAAAAAACACCCTTTACTATATAAATAACAGCAAGCAACGTAAATTTTTTATGAAAGTGATAGGAAAACTTACCGTGAATGAGGTGATGATGACGTGACATACTCATATACATAGGTATTTTGCAATTATTTTTATGTTAACGTACTGTATAAACCCTCTCTGCACTGTTAAAAAAACACCCTTTACTTTATAAATATTAGCATGCAACGTAAATTTATATGAAAGTGATAGGAAAACTTACCGTGAATGAGGTGATGATGACGTGACATAGGTATTTTACAATTATTTTTACGTTTACATACTGTATAAACCCTCCCTGCACTGTTAAAAAAACACCCTTTACTTTATAAATAACAGCAAGCAACGTAAATTTTTATGAAAGTGATAGGAAAACTTACCGTGAATGAGGTGATGATGACGTGACATACTCATATACACAGGTATTTTACAATTATTTTTATGTTTACGTACTGTATAAACCCTCCCTGCACTGTTAAAAAAATACCCTTTACTTTATGAATAACAGCATGCAATTTAAATTTATATGAAAGTGATAGCAAAACTTACCGTGAATGAGGTGATGATGACGTGACATACTCATGTACATAGGTATTTTACAATTATTTTTACGTTTACGTACTGTATAAACTCTCCCTGCACTGTTAAAAAAACACCCTTTACTTTATAAATTACAGCATGCAACGTAACTTTATATGAAAGTGATAGATAAAATTACAGTGAATGAAGTGATAATTACATGACATACTCATGTACATAGGTATTTTACAACTATTTTTACGTTTACATACTGTATAAACCCTCCCTGCACTGTTAAAAAAACATCCTTTACATTTTTTATCAATTAAATAATGAAATTTGTTTTTTTTCAATAAAAAAATGAAATACTGAAAATTTTTATTTTTTCAATATTTTAATATTTTTGCGTATACCCAAAAAAATAAAATAATAATTTGCCAAAAAAAAAAAAAAAAAAAGTGGTACAGTGAAAACGCGAACCAAGAAACGCGATCCAGTGGGGGATCACTGTAATCTCCTTTTGGATAGTTCCTCCTCATATCCTCAGTGCCTCTACTCTCAGACAGAATATCTTCAATGATATACTCTCCATCAACAACACACAGTGGTTAATCTCTCCAGTTGGTGGTTCATACTCAATTTTTTCAATATCCAACACATTATCTGTGAATACTAGATCAAGTAGCAATAGCTCATCCCCACCCCTGGCCCTCGTTGGTTCCAGTACATGTTGGTTATTGGGAATTCCCTTGTACGCAATCTAGGAATTTTGCCCCGAATGAGTCCTCATCACTGTGTGGGTCAAGATTTATCCAATCTATCTCTTTATGATTAAAATCTCCCATAATCAAAATCCTACATTTTCTCTCCCGTGCCATGTTAACAACTGAGTTTATGACTTCAGTAGTACATATATGACTTTCCTCATAAACTTCTAGCCTATTTTGGTGCCTTGGTGGGTTATATACAACAGTTATTATAATGCTTTCTGACCCAGTATTTATGCGAGCAAAAGAAATTCCTTGAACTCACTTTCTATAGCCAAGTTTATTTCTTCAACTTGAATCCTTTCACTTATGAGCAGTGCTATCCCTCCACCAATCCTCTCAGATCTTTCAACCCTTATTATTCTGTGTGTGTGTTTTTTTTTTCTTTTTGTTGTTGTTGGAAATATCATGACAACTTATCTTGAAAAATGTTTTGCTTTTTATTTAAAAAATATGAATTTTTATGTATTTATTATAATAGAATAAGTAATTTTATTCTAATGATGATACATAGAATTGAAAATTGCATTCCACAGATTTGCTAATACTATAAAATTTCATTATTTCCTGAGAAATTTAAAATTTTTCAGACTAAAGAACTAAATACACTTGGCATTCACTTAGAAAGTGAAGGATTTATCCTGTTATTGTAAATAAGTTGACTAGTGCTATTCTCTCATTTATGATATTTTTTTCCGACATTGCCATATATCCTTCATATTTATCCTGTTAGATCCTCAAATGAAACATGTTTAAATATTTTGAATCCAAGAAATTTAGTACACTTAAATTTCAAGTTATTATTTTTTTTACAACCAGCAACCCCAGTGCATAGTATTAATATTTTAGTATTTTGATGTTATTTATATAATTTAAAATTTATTGTTATTGGGGTTGCCTATTTTGAGGCTAATATATATTTCTTCATTTTATTCATATTGTGTAGCCATTTTATACATTTAATACATTGTATTTTTCAGAGCAGATCATGTATTGGATCACAGAGTCTTCCAATTTCCTGAAATTATAGAGAAATTTAAGGGCCCACTTCCCCAAGCAGGTGAACGTCTTGCTTTGGCCACAAGCTTACCAAGTCCGAGAACTTTGAAAACCCATATGCCCTTCTCTCTTCTACCCCCGAAGCTACTTGATACTTGTAAGGTAAACTTTTAAATACAGGGGGTCCTCAGTTTACAATGTCCTCGACTTACCATGTTTCGTGGTTATGATGCTTCTGCCATAAATTGTTAACCTTTATAGACCGGGCATCCTACAAGAAATAGTCACCACCAGCTTCGCACCTGGATAGGGCTCTAAAGAGAGAGAGAGAGAGAGAGAGAGAGAGAGAGAGAGAGAGAGAGTGTGTGTGTGTAACCACCATCTTTTCATTTGGATAGGCCTAAAGAAAGAGAATGAGAGAGAAATTTTTTTTTCTTATAAATTATATTATTTTTTAGATTAAATAATGAACAATATTATGTGCTTACCGTTTATTTATATTATATGAGTATATAACAGTACATTCATTATAAAAATAGCAATAATAAGAATCACACATTTCTTATTTCCTTCGTATGCTTATATATCTTATTCTTTTATTTAGTAGGCACTAATGATACACCTTTTTTTTTAAGTTTTGACAACTTATTAGAAAGATATGATAACTTTGAACTTTATTTATAACTAGTTATCCTACCGAGTTATTATTGATAAGATACTGTATTGTGATAAGATATTGCTAATACAGATTGTTATTTGTTTTACAAAGAAATTACTGATTAATTTTTTTATTGATATATATATATATATATATATATATATATATATATATATATATATATATATATATATATATATATATATAATACACACAGTGATCCAGCGCTATATCGCGGTTCACCTATCGCGAATTCAGTGCATCGCGGTTTTTTTGGTGAGCTTTTTTTTTTTTGTCTGGGTATATGTGAGAATATTAAAATACTAAACAATTAAAATTTTCAGTTTCATTATTTTGGTGAAATTTTTTTTTTATTATTTTATTGATAAAAAAAAAGTATTTCCCAACCTAAGAATAATAAAACAGTAAGAAATAGTAAAAAACATAAATATAAACATGTAACTCTGCACCATAGAAAGTACGATACCTGTATCGACGTTTCGGAAAACGCAAAGGGTTGCACCTACGTTAGCTAGCACATGCTAAAATTTCCAGTATCTTAATTTTATTGATAAAAAAATTTATTTCCTAGCCTAAGAATAATAAAACGATAAAAAAATAGTAAAAAAACATAAATTTAAACATGTAACTCAAAGTTTTGCACCATGTAAAATATGATACTGGTATCAGCGTTTCAGAAAACAAAAAGGGTCGCACCTACATGAGCTAGTATATATTAAAATTTCCAGTATTTTCATTATTTTATTGATAAAAAATGTATTTCTTAGCCTAAAAATAATAAAACAGTAAAAATAGTAAAAAATATAAATTTAAGCATATAACTCACAGTATTGCACCATGTAAAATACTGTATGATAGCGTACACTGAATTGACATCTTGGAAAACGCAAAGGTTCGCACGTACGTGAGATAGCTCATGGGATCCTATTGGCTGAGAGGATGGGAGACGACAAATCACAGAATTATTTTTCCGTATGGTCTGTATCATGGGGTCTAATTGGCTTTTTGATTAAAGCTTGGTTCTCCCAGCATCTTCCATTGTCTTGCCTCACCTGTTCAGTCTAACTCACATGTGCGCCGCTTGCGTTGTGCTTGTGAATTTTTTTACTCACGTTTTTCAACCTCTGCAATGCCTCCCAAGCGTCCTTCATCTTCTAAGGCTTCTGGTAGTAAGCCTAAGTGGCAAAGGAAAATGTTGACCACAGCAGACAAGGTAAAACTGTTAGATATGCTGAAGGAAGGAAGAAGGTTCATGGATGTCGGCCGCCATTTTGGCCTCAACGAATCTGCTGTTCGATACATCAAAAAGGACGAGGCAAAAATCAGGAAAACAGCGACTATTTCATTTAGTAAAACAGAAAAGAGGGTCGTAACATCCCGCAATAAGATAATAGTGTGGATGGAATCTGCTTTGGCCCTGTGGATGGCTGATTGCAGAAAGAAGAACATTAGCTTAGACAGCAATATCATACAAACAAAGGCGAAGAAGCTGTACGAGACATTCGCTGCAAACAAACCCGACGACGACAGTGGCAACCGTGAGGAGGAGGAGAGAAAAGAGGATATTGACGATCCACAACCAGGTTCCTCCAGCGATTCTCCACCGAGGAAACAATCGTTCGTGGCAATCAAGGGATGGTTCGCCAAATTTCAAAAACACTATGGCCTAAAGAGCGTTTTGGTTTATGGCGAAGCTGCCTCTGCAGTATAGCTGCAGCTGAAGATTATGTATACAACAACTTTAAGAAAATTATCACTGAAGGCAATTATGTTCTTGAGCAAGTCTTTAACATGGATGAGACTGGGTTTTTTGGAAGAGAATGCCGTCTCGCACTTTTCTCTTCAAGGAAGAAGCTTAAGCCCCTGGATTTAAAGTGCACAAAGACCGCGTTACCCTCATCATGTTCGGGAATGCTGCGGGCTTCATGTTAAAGCCCGGGCTTATCTACAAGTTTAAGAACCCTAGGGAAGAATAAGAATCTGCTGCCAGTGTATTGGATGCATAACCCTAAGGCCTGGATCACGAAAAGCCTCACATAGGACTGGTTTCCCAATGCCTTATCCCTCAGGTCAAAATTTATCTTGCAGAAAAGGGCCTTGAATATATAGCCCTTCTTTTGATGGATAATGCTGGTGGCCACGCAACCGATCTCGAATGTGACAATTAGAGTTCCTGCCACCAAATACGACATCACTGATTCAGCCTATGGATCAAGGCGTTATTCGTGCGTTCAAGGCATTCTATACACGAAATGCCTTGGTGAACCTGGTTGAATCCATGGATTAGGATAAAGAATTCTCACTGAAGACTTACTGGCGTAACTACACGATTGCTACATGCCTTCAAAATATTCAGAATGCAATCAAAGAGATGAAGCCAACCACAATCAATGCCAGCTGGAGGAAATTGTGGCCTGAAGTCATCTACGACCTCAAGGGATTCGCTCCTGACAAAGTCCATAACTCGGCAGTTGCGAAACCTGTGAAGTTGGCTGCATTTCTAGGAGGAGAAGGCTTTGAAGATATGACTCACGAAGATGTGAATGAACTAATCGACTGCCACTCACAGCCTTTGACTGATGAAGACTTGGAGGAAATGACAAAATCAGCGAGCAAAGAAGAGGAAGAACAACCAGAGGAAACTCACAAAGAAATCAAAGAACTTGGCCTTACACTCGAACGTCTGGCAGCCATGTATGAACATGTGAAAGCAATCTAACAACTCTGGCAAGAACATAGCGATAATATGGTTCGTTCGGTGACCTTCTGCAATCTTCTCGACGATGCCATGATTCCTTACAAGACCATCCTCCAACAAAAGAAGAAACAGCAACAGCAGCTCCCCATTACCATGTCCTTCTCTTGCAAAAAGCAGCCATAAAGCTGTCATTGGCTGCGGAATAATTTCCTCTGGAGTCTATACACGTCATCATCACCTCATTCATGGTAAGTTTACCTATCAGGCTCATATAGATTTATGCTTGCATGCTGTTATTTATAAAGTAAAGGGTGGTTTTTTAACAGTGCAGGGAGGGTTTATACAGTAAAGGTAAAAATAAATGTAAAATACCTATGTATATAAGTATGTCACGTCATCATCACCTCATTCACGGAAAGTTTACCTATCACTTTCATATAAATTTATGCTTGCACGCTGTTACTGATAGAGTAAAGGGTGGTTTTTTAAAAGTGCAGGGAGGGTTTATGCAGTAGAGGTAAGAATAATTGTAAAATACCCATGTGATCCTACTTCGTGGATTTTCACCTATCGCGGCCGGTCCAGGAACTGAACACCCATGAAAAATGAGGGATCGCTGTATATATATATATATATATATATATATATATATATATATATATATATATATATATATATATATATATATATATATATATATATATATATATATATATATATATATATATATATATATATATATATATATACACACAGTGGTGACCCCAACCCACGAACTTAATTCGTTCCTAAAACCTGTTCATGGGTTGAATTTATTTTTCTCACTGAAAAGCATGTAAATTCAATTAATCCATTCCTGGTCACAATAAATATTCATTTTAAGATTTTCCTAGTCACTAAAACCATGCAATATAATATAGGTATTCCTTTCCTGACCGCTGCCGTAAACCAGATTTCAATGCAAGTCGAATAACGATGTAAAAACTAAATACTCTAAAACATAGAAATTTAATATAAGTTCTTAAGCTAAGACATAAAAACAGTAAAACTGAACTAAAGAGTATTGCTTGCCTTTACTTGTGTAATCTGAAAGATGAAAATAGTAAAAGTACACTACAGTACTGTATACAGCATTGCTTACCCTTACTCATGTGGTCAGCTTGCACACTGGAGGGGCATTGCAAGGGAGGGAAAGAGACACAGGCTCATAATTTGGAGGAACCTGGAGAAGCAGATGCTGAAGAGACTGGGGCAGGTGAGTCTGGAGAGGAAAAAGTACCTGCAGCAGATGCTGAAGATACTGGGGTAGGTTAGTCTATAGAGGCCCCAGAGGTAGAGGGTACAGGATCTGTTGGTATGGGCTCTACCTTCATGAAGAATGGGTTGAGGCAGATCTGCAAGCATGCCCTCTTCTCCTCCCAAATGTCTTTGTAACACTGCAAGTAATCAGTGATCACTCTGAAGACCTTAGTGTACCAGGTAGTGCTGTGGTCCTGCACCTAGAGCTTTGCTAACCCTTCCTCTATCAAGGCAAATGATTCCTTCAACTCCTTCAATTCCCTAATTGTAAAGCTCTTGGGCTCTGGGCTTGGTAATTCTTCATCCTCTTCAATCATTTGCTTTTCTATTTGATTGAGGTCCTCAGCAGATAAGTCCTCTACATGGGATTCCAGCAGCTCTTTTACATCATCAGGCTCCATCTCCAACTTGAGCTGCTTTCTCATGGAACCTACAGTCTTGATGACAGCCTCAACTGTCTCCTCAAAGCCGCAGAAATCTTACACAAACTGGGGTCTCAGGTTCTTCTATACTCCATTCAAGTTTGTCTGCTTAACTTCCTCCCAAGCATCAGCAATATTGTACACAGCCTGAAGAATACTGTACAACTTCCAGAAGTCCTTGAGGGTCAAGTTCTTGTCCTTTTCAGTTTCCCTGAGAGCCGTAGCGATTGTCTTCAGAAGTAGTAGGCCTTGAAAGAGGCAATGATCCCCTGATCCACTGGCTGTAACAATGCAGTGGTATCATGTTGAAGATAAACTACCTTTACATTAGGATAAAAGTCATCCAAGTGGAGAGTGTGACCAGGGGCATTGTCCAGCACTAGCAACACCTTAAAGGGAAGACCCTTGAAAGCTCAGTTCCTCTCCACTTCCGGCAAAAACTGGATGCTGAACCAATCCTCAAATATCTGAAGGGTTATCCAATCCTTCTTGTTCAACTCCTAGACGACTGGCAGTTAACCCTTCTAAATATCCTTGAGTGCCCTTGGATATTTTGCCAAGAAAACCAACAAGGGCTTCAATTTGCAGTCTCCAGCAGCATTAGCTCCAAAAAGCAAAATCAGTCTCTCCTTGCTGACTTTATGGTCTGGTGCTGTCTTCTTTTCCTTGGCGATATTTTTTTTTTTTTTTTTTTGTGATTGTGACACCAGGACGGGCCAAAAAAAAAAAAAAAATAAAACAGCCCTCATCGGGCCTGGGCACGAAGAATACATAAAGTAAAGAGAAACAGAGATGGAGAGTGTAATGACTTGTCAGATGTGAAGGGATAATAAAAGATGTGTGATGAATATCCAAGAATATTCAGTGTAGCTGTAGGCATAGAAAAAGAACCGCAACTGAAGGAAGACTTAACATCGAACTGTCCTAGACAGACCTATTTAAGTTCAAAAAACCTTCAGCTGTAATATTGCAACGGGCGGCTGGTGCCATGATATGTTGCTGGCTTCTCTAGCTTTTAGAAGAAACATTTGAGGCGACTCTGGAAGGATGCCGTCTTCTTCTCCTCCCAGATTTTCTTGAAACACCACAGGCAGTCCATGACCTCTCTGGCAACCTTAGTTTTCCTGGCAGTGCTTGGTTCCTAAGCCTCAAAACTTTGCCAACCCTTCCTCTATCTTTGCAGAACCTTCTTCCATGCCCTTGCTTGTAAATCATTTGGGCTCTGGGATCAGCATTTCTTCCTTTTCCTCAATCATCTGCTTTTCCAGTTGAATGAGGTCCTCAGCAAAAAACTCCTCTCGATGTGATTCCAACTGCTCTGTTACAAATAGGCATATGCTTCCAACACAAGCTAGATTCATCCAAGTTGAATACTTGTTTGGCAAGGTAACCCTACTCAAATATTTCTGCTAACACACTGGGAAAGTCTATTGCTGCTTTCTCATCACCACTAGTAGCTTTACCTTGCAACCTTAGGTTATGCAGATTAGCACAACTCTTAATATGATTAAACCAACACCTACTGGCTACAAACTATTCACTTTCACTCCCTTCCCCTTTTTCTCATTCCACAGCATCGAACAATCTTTTAGCCATTTCTAGTATCAATATTAGGCTCACTGGGATATGCTACTGATCCTTTTCATCAAGCCAAAGCACTAGCAATCTCTCCATCTTGATCATAACGTGACTACATTGACATCATAGGAGTAGAACCTTATATATGTTCAAGGATGCGACCTTTTTCTATAATGATCGTCGCCACGGTCGTACCAGCTAATCTCAGTGCGCGACCACTGTTTTTAAAACGTTCTCCCTTTTCTGAGCATCTTACTATTTCAACTTTAATTTCTATGGTGATGGCTTTTCTTTTCTTTGCAGCACTGCCATCTGAAATATCACCTCTACCTTTGGTAGACATAGTAAGGTTAATAATTAGCATGAACAAAACCAACGAGAGAGCAAATGAGCATGAGAAACAATATGGTGGGTGAGGGTAAACTGATCAGTGATTCTTCTTAGTCTGCTAATGCTGCTTGACGATATATTATTTCGTGACGCTCAACAAAATATTTCACATAAAGTCATATTTACGGCTATTGTTTGGTAATTTTGTAAATAAATTCAATATAATCCTTTAATATAACCAAATACATAAACCAATGAATAAATAAAGCCAATAACTTTATATGTCCAAATACAGCTGTGCTGCTAGTTGTGTATTCATCTGCAGCACTCACAAGCTATTCAGTGCACGCTGTTTGAATTTATCGCACAAGCCAGGTAGGTTGAAAAATTGATTTATCAATAATTTAGTAATTATTAATTGGCTCATAATGTAAGAGTGGAACGACATAACTCGGAACTACGTAAAATGGAGACCTCCTAATGAAAAGAAGTGTGGGGACTAGGTATTCCCTCCTTTGTACTTTCCATCAACTGAATCAAGTTTTTTGCCGAGACTAAGCTACCCCCCTTATAAGGGGGATTATGGGCTTTGTGGGGGGACAGATCAACAGAGGCAACAGTATACAGGGGGTCCTTGACTTATGTCACAGTTTCGCTCCTTAAGACGTGACGTAACCAGATTTTGCCGTGTAAGTCGAAACAAACCTAAATAAGCACCTACTTACCCATCTATGCTAATGCAGTGGTAAAGGTCATATTCTAAGATATACATACAGTAGAGCAGAGGGTGGCCAAACAGTCAATCGCGATCTACCAGTTGATCATGGCCACTTGTTTGGTCGATTGCCGTTCCTTCACAGTAAGACTTGGCATGAATGCATCAGATTTGGAGGAAGAAATATTGAAGCTTCAATCTAATATTCCTCTGAAAGCAAGAGCTTTAGAAAATAACTTCTGGGAAATACTCCATGAAGAACAGTACCCAGGATTGAGATCTATAGCCCTTTGGTTGAAAGCATTTTTTGGGTCAACTTATCTCTGCGAAGAAGCCTTCTCCCAATTGAAGATAAATAAATCAAGATACCGAAGCCGTCTTACCGATGAACATTTGAAATACTGCCTCCACTTGTGCCTCAGTAGTTTTGAACCCTCCTTCAGTTAATTATCACAAGATATGCAGTGTCATGCATCAACTTTGCAATAAGGTTGGTGAAAGAGTCCTTTCATAGGTAGGCTAAGGTAAAAATTTTGGTAAAATTTAGTTTGAACTGATTTTTTTTCTTAAATTAGTTTGAACTGATCAATCAATTTTTTTTTATATGAAAGAGACAGTTGCGCTCATATTTTATAGTACTATGTTATTTGAATTTTTTTCCCCAGTTGACGTAATATTATTTGATTATGTAGTATGGTAGATCGTAAAAGAGTTTCAGTCTTTAAAGTAGATCTCGGAATCCAAAAGTCTGGCCACCACTGCAGTAGAGTATTGCTTACCTTTACTCATGTGGTTGATTTGCACACTAGCATGGGTTTTGCAAGGGAGGGAGAATAAGGCTTATTGGGAGGAGGAAGTTGGAGAGGCAGGTGCTAGAGAGATTGGGGAAGGTGAGTGTGAAGATGCAAAAGAACCTGCAGCATATACTGGAAATACTGGGGCTGGTAAGTCTAGAGAGGCAGCTGAGGTAGAGGGTACAGGATATGTTGCTGGCTTCTCTAGCTTTTAGAAGAAACATTTGAGGCGAGTCTGGAAGGATGCCGTCTTCTTCTCCTCCCAGATTTTCTTGAAACACCACAGGCAGTCCATGACCTCTCTGGCAACCTTAGTTTTCCTGGCAGTGCTTGGTTCCTAAGCCTCAAAACTTTGCCAACCCTTCCTCTATCATTGCAGAACCTTCTTCCATGCCCTTGCTTGTAAATCATTTGGGCTCTGGGATCAGCTTTTCTTCCTTTTCCTCAATCATCTGCTTTTCCAGTTGAATGAGGTCCTCAACAAAAACTCCTTTCGATGTGATTCCAACTGCTCTGTTACATCATCAGCCCTCACCTCCAACTTAAGCTCCTTGCTTAGGGCAACAACATTCTTGGTGACAGCCTCAACTGTCTCCTCAAAGCCATGAAAGTCATTCACAAACTGGAGACACAGTTTCTTCCGTACTTCATTCAAGTTTGTCTGCTTAACTTTCTCCCAAGAATCAGAAATCTTCTTCACAGCTAGAAGAATATAGTAAGATTTCCAAAACTGCATGATGATGTAACAGAGCAGTTGGAATCACATGGAGAGGAGTTTTTTTTGCTGAGGATCTCTTTCAACTGGAAAAGCAGATGATTGAAGAAAAGGAAGAAATGCTGAGCCCAGAGCCCAAGAGACTTACAAGCAAGGGCTTGGAATAGGGTTCTGCCCTGATAGAGTGAGGGATGGCAAAGTTTGAGGCTTAGGACCCCAACACTGCCTGGAACACTAAGGTCGGAGAGGTCATGGATTGCCTGTGGTGTTTCAAGGAAATCTGGGAGGAGAAGAAGACGGCATCCTTCCAGACTCGCCTAAAATTTTTCTTCTAGAAGCTAGAGAAGCCAGCAACAGATCCTGTACCCTCTACCTCAGCTGCCTCTCCAGATTTACCAGCCCCAATATATTCAGCATCTACTACAGTTTTTTTTGCATCTCCACACTCACCTTCCCCAATCTCTCTTGCACCTGTCTCTCCAGCTTTCTCCTTCCAATAAGCCTTATTCTCCATCCCTTGCAAAACCCATTATAAGAGGGGTAGCTGAGTCTCAGCAAGAAACTCGATTCAATTGAAGGAAAGTACAAAGGAGGGACTACCTGGTCCCCACACGTTCCGAGTTATGTCATTCCGCCGTTACATCATGGGCCAATTAATAATTACTAGATTATTGATAAATAAATTTTTCGACCTACCAGGCTTGTGCGATAAATTCAAACAGTGTGCACTGAACAGTTTGTGAGTGCGGCAGATGAATACACATAGCAGCACAGCTGTATTTGTACATATAAAGTAATTGGGTTTATGTATTTGGTTATATTAAAGGATTATATTGAATATATTTACAAAATTACCAAACAATAGCCGTAAATACGACTTTATGTAAAATATTTTATTGAGCGTCGCGAAATAATACGTCGTCGTGCAGCATTAGGAGAGTAAGAAGAATCACTGCTCAGTTTACTCTCACCCGCCATATTGCTTCTCATGCTCATTTCCTCTCTCGTTAGTTTTGTTCGTGTTTGCTAGTTATTGACCTTACTATGTTTCCCAAACCTAGAGATGATATTTCTGATGGCAGTGATGCAAAGAAAAGCCATAACCATGGAAATTAAAGCTGAAATAGTAAGATGCTCAGAAAAGGGAGAAAGTTCTACAAACATTGTCCATGCACTGAGATTAGCTGATACGACTGTGGCAACGATCATAATAGATAAAGATCGCATCCTTTAACATATAAAAGCTTCTACTCCTATGATGTCAGTGTAGTCACCTTATGATCGAGATGGAGAGATTGCTAGTGCTTTGGCTTGATGACCAGGATCAATAGCGTATCCCAGTGAGCCTTATATTGATACCAGAAAAGAGTAAAAGATTGTTCGATGCTGTGGAAAGAGAAAAAGGGGGAGTGAAAGTGAAGAGTTTATAGCCAGTAGGTGTTGGTTTAATCATATTAAGAGTTGTGCTAATCTGCATAACCTAAGGTTGCCAGGTGAAACTACTAGTGGTGATGAGAAAGTAGCAAAAGAGTTTCCCAGTGTGCTAGCAGAATTAATTGAGGAGGGTTACCTTGCCGAACAAGTATTTAACGTGGATGAATCTAGCTTGTTTTGGAAGCATATGCCTAGTTGTACTTATATCGCCAAGGAGGAGTAGACAGCACCAGGCCATAAAGTCAGCAAGGAGAGACTGACTTTGCTTTTTGGGGCTAATGCTGCTGGAGACTGCAAATTGAAGCCCTTGTTGGTTTTCTTGGCAGAATATTCAAGGGCACTCAAGGACATTTAAAAGGGTCAACTGCCAGTCGTCTGGGAGTTGAACAAGAAGGTTTGGATAACCCTTCAGATATTTGAGGATTGGTTCAGCAACCATTTTTTGCCGGAAGTGGAGAGGTACTGTGCTTTCAAGGGTTTGCCCTTTAAGGTGTTGCTGGTGCTGGACAATGGCCCTGGTCACACTCCCTAGTTGGATGACTTTCATCCTAATGTAAAGGTGGTTTATCTTTCACATAATACCACTGCATTGTTACAGCCAGTGGATCAGGGGATCCTTGCTTCTATCAAGGCCTACTACCTATGCAGACAATCGCTCTGGCTCTCAGGGCAACTGAAAAGGACAAGAACTTGACCCTCAAGGATTTCTGGAAGTTGTACAGTATTCTTCAGGCTATGTAGAATACTGCTGATGCTTGGGAGGAAGTTAAGCAGACAGACTTGAATGGGGTATGGAAGAAACTGTGACCCCAGTTTGTGAATGATATATGCGGCTTTGGAGAGACAGTTGAGGCTCTCACCAAGAATGTAGGTTCCATGAGTTAGCAGCTCAAGTTGGAGGTGGAGCCTGATGATGTAAATGAGCTGCTGGAATCCCATGTAGAGGAGTTATCTGCTGAGGACCTCACTCAAATAGAAAAGCAAATGATTGAAGAGGATGAAGAATTACCAAGCCCAGAGCCCAAGAGCTTTACAATTAGGGAATTGAAGGAATTGGAGGAATCGTTTGCCCTGATAGAGGAAGGGTTGGCAAAGCTTTAGGCTCAGGACCCCAACACTGCCTGGTACACTAAGGTCTTCAGAGTGATCACTGATTACTTGCAGTGTTACAAATAAATTTGGGTGGAGAAGAAGAGAGCATGCTTCTAGATCTGCCTCAACCCATTCTTCATGAAGGTAGAGCCCCTACCTACAGATCCTGTACCCTCTACTTCAGGTGCCTCTGTAGACTCGCCTGCCCCAGTATCTCCAGCATCTGCTGTAGGTACTTTTGCGTCTCCAGACTCACCTGCCCCAGTCTCTTCAGCACCTGCCACTCCAGGTTCCTCCTACTTATGAGCCTGTGTCTCTTTCCCTCCCTTGCAGTGCCCCTCCAGTGTGCAAGCTGACCACATGAGTAAGGGTAAGCAATACTGTATACTGTATTGTAGTGTACTTTTACTATTTTTATCTTTTAGATTACACAACTAAAGGTAAGCAATACTGTATAGTTTAGTTTTACTGTTTTTATGTCTTAGCTTAAGAACTTAGATTAATTTTTAATATTTTAGAGTAATTACTTTTAACATTATTTAGGGAACCAGGTTTGAATTTAGGTATTTTTCGACTTGCATTGAAGTCTGGATTACGGCAGCTGTCAGGAACGGAACCCAGATGTTAAACGGTGACCCCCTGTCGCCTTTTACAACATGCAGGAGAACTTGGCCCCCTCTTGAAATATTAAATTTTTAATTATTCTGCATGTTTGAAATATCATTACCATAATATAGTATATATTGTTATATATGACTGTTGATTATTATATCGTTGATTAATATTTTGGGTTGTGTACTTTGAAACTTCTCTGAAATATAGCATATTTCTTACATTTCTATCCCAAATAGAATTTCTCTTCATGTTTTTTACAGTAGATTGATAGTCAAAAAATCAGTGACTGATGATTGGTCAGTTGACCTCTTTATATTGTATCATTTATAGTAAAGACTTCAGATAACTATAGTGTGAACCTCATAGGATATGATTGCATTTCTTTTACCTGGAAATTAAAGTTTCGGATGAAGAGGGAGGTATCGAGAGAAGGCACTGTGTATGCAAAATTTATCAGTTTGCAAGGGGGTAATTCCCCCTGCAAGGGTGTGGTTTAGTCAAATTAGCCTCTCATTTACCAGCAGACCCACTATCTTCTCACAGTCATGCTATCAATCTCCTTCCTTTTACTCTTAATAGTTTCACATCCACCCAAATTCAGAAACCCTATTTCAGTACTAAGTTTATGTATAAAATTATTGATCATGTAAAGAAGAGTGAGCCTTGGGTGCTCGAGGGTTATTCATATTCACAAGGTAAGTAACCTTACTTAATGTAACCCAACCTTACCTAACTCAACTTTATGTAACCTAACCTAATAATTTCCGGGGTTATTTCACTTTACATTGAGTTTTGGGGTCACTCATCTTTACAAAATTCAAGACAATATCGTATTTTAATTTCAAATATTGAAATATTCAAATTGCCGTGTGTTACTTTGGTTGTTGCCTCATAAACATAACCTGTATAATTCTTCCAGGTAATCTACCTTGCACGTAATCCCCGGGATGTTGTTGTATCATATTATCACCACCATCGAATGTGGCTCACTCATGGATTTACTGGTGATTTTAAGAGTTTCTTCAATTATTTTATTAATGAACAAGGTATATGGGAAGGACATTCTTTGTTATGTATCATTAACACTTTGGCTTTTAACGTTTTATGTGTCACAATTAAGTCTATATGAATGGGGGTGGTCACAGACTTGTTGGAGGTGGGAGATTAAGGCTGAATGCCATTAGTAACGGCCTGTTGTGAGAAGGAACCTGCATCAGTTGCTTACCTACTCACGCATTCAACCACTGAGCTACTGCGTCTACCATATTTGAGTTTACAAGTTTAAATCTGTAATATTGAGTATTGGGGCTGAGGTAGCTTATTGGTAGAGCATCCAAATCGAGAAGTGACTGACGTGGAATTGACCCTACTGCAGGGTATTAGGAAGGGCATCCAGCCTTAGTCCCCCAGCTCCAGCATGTGCCTGGACTAAGTGACACATAAAACGGTGCTTATTCTAATTACTGGTAGTGAGTCAAATTTTCGACACACAAAGTAAATAATAGATAGATTATACTCAGGACTGAGGGTTTCAAAGAATATCTTACTATTTGCCATCCCTACTCATCCTTATTTTATCCATAAATTAGACTGATTGAACACAAGTTTTTTTTTTTAATTAATTTATTGATACATGTTGCCTAGCTCATCCAGATATTTATTATCTCTTTAGTTGTGATTACTTTAGCATGTTCCTATGCATATTAACTGACAAAGATTACATTCTTTTAATGTTTGAGTTTTTGTCATGTGTATGGGAAAACTTTTTGTCTTTATTAGAAATTCACTCTGCTTGAATCATAGCAAAAAATCCCCAATCCCTTCTCTCGGCCCAATTTAGTCAACTTTTATGACACACAGGGGAACACTGAGTAGGTATTCTGGACCCCAAGGAGGTGTCTCAGACTCACCCGTCCCTTATAACAGTAATTACGGCTTTTATATATAAATATAGAGTTATTATAGACAAGATTAATGTATGTTATCTTGATATTTTGATTGCCAATTAGTGACAAGAATTTAAGTTCTGCTAAAGGAACAAAGTAGACTTTAAACATTTTGTTTGTACTCTAATTCTTAATTATAATTTTCTTGACTTTCTAAAGTAATGTGGTCACCATTTTGGAGTCACTTAGGAGAAGCTTGGGAAAGGCGAGAACATACGAATCTCCTCCTTCTCACTTATGAACAGCTTAAGGAGGATCTACCTGCTGTCATCAAAAAGGTCGCTTTGTTTCTTGGTAAGTGGTGGATGTGGATGAGTGATACTTTTTGATAAAGGAACACAACTCTATTAAACAGCAGGTGAAACATGCCTGAGAGACAGAGAAGTTGCAAAAAGACAGTGAGATACATTCGGGAAAACGTGTTGTCCAGTTAATGAAATAATAACCTAACATCTCTCTCCAAGATTATACTGTCAACTCGCTTTTTACGTGTTTCTGTAATACGCGAAATTGGAATAACACCTCCAAAAAATAAAAGTAAAAAAATATGAAATGCACGTGCACGTGAGAAAAAGAGAAAAAGTGGTTCAGTTTAGTAACCAAGCGACCGCCTCTGAGGCAGTTTTCCCACCATGCTGCCATGTGCTTCAGTTTCTCTTCACCCAGTATTAACCCCAACAACAAGGGTTTTGCTCTCCCCCTTCCTCCTTCTCTTCTCCTCCCTCTCCTACCACTTAAGTCACTTCCTCTTTCTCCTTCTGCTTATGTCATCTTTGTTTACATTTGCAGATAAGGGCTCGTTCTCAGGGTGCCTTAATTTTTTTTGCTGTACAGAATTTATATTTATATCTGTATATCGTTTATACTGTACTCTATTTGTAAATTAATATAAATAACTACAGATCTTTCAGCTTAATTGTCGTATAGTTGAATATCTTAACAGGAGTCGTAGAGTTATGTTCCACCATTATGCCACCTGTGTCGTATAGATATTCCCTATACTAACAGACCAGAGCTACAGCGTGCGAGGTGATGATGGATATGAAGAAATGCTTGACACTTAAGTTATTTAGAAGCTACATGATTCCTCAATGCCCCTGTCTCCTTATGGTAAATGTTAAGTCTATATATGCCCACAAGACTCTGACTCTCTCTTACTGCTGGTCTGCTTCTCTTCTTCTAACTTACTCGGTCGTGGGTTGACTCTTTTGTATTACCAAGATGGCAGGGCGTGGTATCCTTGGTGACATTTCCACCAATAAGTTTCCAGAGAAGGGGAGTACAACCTTTTTTTTTTTTTTAGATTCTCCACCCACGGATGGGTGGAACGGGTCATGGAGGACCCATAGGGTGGTCGCCAGCCAGCACAGGCCCCAACCTCCCACTGTGGTGCCCAGCCACAGCAGTAACTTCTCCAGTAAACAGCCTAAACTCTCTTGCCTGGACGAGGTGCGATCCTTCGACCTAGCAAATGCGAGGCCAGCGCGTTACCAGTGTACTAGCCAGGAGGCTGAGTACAACCAATTACCTATAATGTGAGGGGCATGCCTAAAGGTTGCCAGTTTGGTATAAAAACATTCTAACATAAGTGCCTATATGTGTACTTTCTAGCTATACATCTTTGCAAGTACACATTTATGTATGTACAATGTTTAGTTTGTTGTGGAAGCTGGCTTTCGGTTCTCGTGAGAACAACACAGAAATGTGAGACCTTTCTGACCTCCATTGATCAGGGACACAGAGGTGTGAGAGGCCCATGGGTTGAACCATAGATCTTGTCATTTCTCTGTAAACACACACTTTACACAGGACACCACATGGGATATGTCACATAACACCACTTGGGTCACACATGACATCACATGGGTAATGTCATGTTACACCACTTAGGTAAAGTCACATTACGTCATTATTATGTACTTATAAAATATGTTTTACTTATCTTATATCGTTGGCATAGTGTGTTTATTTACGGTTGTGGAACGTGTCTATGCCTATTATTATAGTTTCTTATGGAAAATGACTGGTTACATTACACGAATTTTACATTACCCTTGCCTTTTGAGAACATATCCTCATGTTGTTCCAAGAGGTGAGTGTATGTACTGTATGTAAATATGATAATCTTAAGACAAATAAAAAAAACGTATAATAATATTAATGAAGTTAAACATAGTAAACAATATACAGAATCTTAGTCTATAAACACTAGAAAAAGTGACACATATATAACAGATCGTACATAATCACTAAGCCTGTGGGGAGTATTTTGTGGGCGTTTGGGTCTGGTACTCTGTTGGTGGGGGGTGGGCAACGCGCACACGTGCAAGGGTGATTGAGCGACAACTGGCTGATTTTCACTTGCACGGACTGACTGAGGTGTGGTAGGGGACATCGCCCCAACTTGTCGCAAGTGTTTGCGACAAGTTGGATACCCTGCTGCTTTCGTTTTGCCGGATGATATATTGTCGATGTGAGTGTGCTGCCATAATGACCCCCCATTCTGTTCCAAAGTTTCAAGGGGGGATTCTGTATCCTTATGAGAGCCCACAAGCAGAGGCTCTAGCTGGCGTATGACTTGTCCTGGGGAGAACGTAGGCATGCCCCCAGGTAGGGCCATTTTAAGTTTTTACTGATGAAGAGTGTGATACCTGTACCTACTGACTGGTAGTTTTGTCTCGCCATCAGTACACTGTCTCTGAGCTGTCTTCCCATTGCCAACTGTGCAGGGTTTTGCATAAGCCTGCAGAGGTGTGATTAGGTACTGGAGTAGAGACTGACTTGACAGCGACTTCAGCTCTGCCATTAGACTGGGAGTAGTGTGCAGAAGGTAGGGGGATTGAGACCCCCATCTCTTCAGAAAGGCTAGCATTTTCTCACTCCCAGGTTATTTCCACTGTGCATTGCCAACTGCTTTGGTGCCCTCCACTGGGTGAAGAATCCTCATAGCTTGGTGATTATTTTGCTGGAGGAGGTACTACTGGAGAAATGTGTAATTTCCTGGCAATCCATGAGTCAATCTGCATATACTACGTTCATAAGTCTTGAACTGTAAGAGATCTACCACTGTCTGTTGAAAGGGTATTCCAGGAGCGGGGCCATAATTAGAGCCTCTGGTGGAGAGGAAGGTGTGTGGATGTCACAAGAGATGCATTTAGACCTGTGATGCTGAAGGTTCCTTTTCATGCCAGACCAATACAGTCTGTTTGGCTTACCTGAGCATTGAGTTTAGTCCTTGATGACCTGTGTATAAGTTTGCTGCAGTCTATTGAAGGATGGATTCTTGGATGACCAGGCGTATGCAACCTTGGTTGTAGGTATACGTGCCCAGGTCCTGGGCCACAGGTAGTCTGTCTCTTACGCCGTAGAATGGACGAAGACACTAATTTCTGCATCTTTTAAGGGTTGGGCCAATTACCAGCTAATACTGGAGCTGCAGGTAGTTGAAAGACAGAGTCCTCAGCAGCTGTGCTCTAGACAATATCCTCGTACTTGATGACACTGTCTTCTAGACCTAGTGCTGCCACAATAGCCACCATCATGGCTACTACTAGGTCGTTTTTTTGTTGTTGTCCTCCATACTTGGGGGTGCCCTTAAGGTGGGGTACTTGGAGAGGAAGTCTGCGGCTGAATTCCTTTTGCCATCAGGTACTTAATGGTTAACTTGTACTGAAGAGTCTTTTTCTTTAGGCGGTATAACTTTGGGTTGAACATGCCTACAAGGGCCCAGTACCCTAGAACTTCTCCTTGGGGCGATGATTAGTGACCAGTGTGAGTGTCGGACAACCCAACAGGAATAGTCTCAATTTGTGGAGGCAACAGGTGACTGCCAGAGCCTCCCCCTCTACTGTTATGTACCTGATCTCCGTGGGTATTAGGTAGCAGTTACCACACAGAGCCAGGCTTTATCCTTCTTTTCAACAGAAGGGTGTATCCATGGAAGTACACCTGCAGTGTTGCTGTAGCATGACACAGCTGATGCCCTTTCTGCTTCAGTCTGTGATTGGTGCGATGGAGTGAATCTTGTCGTAGTAGACAAGTCCTTCCTTTGCTAGCTGGCTGATGGTGTGCTGTGCCTGCCGGAACTTCAGCTGGAGCTGGTCATCCCAATACACTTACTTGCTCGTTGTTTTTTTCAGGAGTTTTCTAAAAGGTTTGGTGATGGACGCCATAACCATGAAAGGGACCATCTGGTTCCCAAAGCCATGCCACAACCTATTGTCTGTGATAGTTGGGCAGGCTGGAATGGCGAAGTCTTTAATAGCAGAGAGGCATTAGCTGTTGGGCTTATAGGATTCCAGTCTGAGCTGAAAGCCCACAAACTCCACCTCTTGTTTGCAGAACCTGATTTTTTTCTGGTTTGAGGGTGATTCTGTTCTTTGCAAAGGTAACCTGGAAGTCGTAGGTGTGCCAGAAAGCCTGTTTTACACTGTTGTCGTGTACTAGTGTGTCTTCCATGCTCTTGTATTTGCAGAGGATCTCTTGTATGGCATCGTCGAACACATTTCCCTGGTATACCTGGAGTCCATGGTTTGTTGAAGAGCCGTCATGCAGTTTAGCTGGCTGTCCATGACAGCTTCAAGGTCAAATCACCTGTTGAGGAATATCCAGGTTTCCATGGACAGTCTCCATTCCTTGAAGGTAGCAGAAAACATCTCCGCTTCACATTTTTTCTGAGCAGAGTGCACTGCAATGTGGTGAACGTGGAGAACAGGCAATGTTTGCTGGTACCGGAGCTGCTGTGACCTGCGGTCGGCATGATTGCAGCTTCCAGGTCTGATGAAGAGCTGGAGAAGCAACCATGGCATGGAGTCTGGAGGGGGTCACCCAACGAAGTCTGGAAGAGGTGGCCATGCCGTTGTATCAGTACCTAGGGCATAAGTTTCACATCACTGTACCTTGCTGAATTGTGGATGTGTGATACTTGTGATAAAGGGACACAGCTTTATTCCGGGACAGGTGAAGCATGACTGAGAGACAGAGAAGTTGGAAAAGACACAGTGACATCCATTCAGTCGGAAAACACATTGTACACTTAATGAATTAATAACCCAACGATAAGTGTAAGAACTTTCCTTTGTATATAATAATTCAGGCTGTAGATTGTGTTTAGTTGTGACCAGTTATTAAAGTGAACAGGATTCAAGCCATTGCCAAAATAATGTTATAAATTTTAAGCATTGACACTGGTATGTTCTTTCCATACTAACACAATAACTATAAAACTGTACACTGTTTTCTTTATTTCAGTAAATTCACTAATACTACAGTCCATATTATAATCTGGGTAAAATAGAAGTAGCACAGTGGTTAGAGCGCTTGATGTTGGAAGTAGAATATATATACAGGGGGCTCTCCGATTTACGACAGGGTTCCGTTAATAACAGCTGTCGTAACTTGGATTTTATCGTAAGTCGGAACACACCTAAATTTAAACTTATTTCCCCCGCCAATTCTAATAAAAAATACTCTAAAACATATAAATATAATCTAAGTTCTTAATCTAAGACATAAAACTAGCAAAAGTGCACAATACAGTATTACTTACTTTTACTTAGGAAAAGCAGAGCTGAGAGGAGTGATTGAGGTGTGTGTGGATCGTGGTCAATGCATGTTTCTTGGCTTGGTCACCCCTCTTACAAGGGGTATTGAAGCATGTGTATATGTATGTATTTATGTACTTGTGTAATATAAAGTATAAAAATAGTAAATGTACACTACACCGTATTGCTTACCTTTACTCTTGTGGTTGGCATGCGCACTGCAAGGGGCATTGCAAGAAAGGAAGAGACAGACAGGCCTATAAGCAGGAGGAAGCTGAAAAGGCAGGTGTTGAGGAGACTGGGGCAGGTGAGTCTGAAGAGGAAGATAACCTGCAGCAGATGCTGGAGATCCTAGGGCAGGTGAGTCTATAGAGGCACCTGAGGCAGAGAGTACAGGATATGTTGGTGGAGGCTCTACCTTCATGAAAAATTGGTCGAAACGAGTCTGGAAGGATGCCCTCTTCTTCTCCTCGTATATTTCCATGTAACACTGCAGGGAATCAATGATTACTCTGGCGACGTCAGTGTACCTGGCAGTGTTGGGGTCCTAAGCCTTGAGCTTTGCCAACCCTTCCTCTATCAGAGCAAAAGATTCTTCCAATTCCCTGGTTGTGAATCTCATGGGCTTGGGCTTGATATTTCTATCTCCTCTTCAACCATCTGCTTCTCCAGTTAAATGAGGTCCTCAGCAGATAACTCCTCTACATTAGATTCCAGTAACTCTGTTACATCATGAGGCTCCACCTCCAACTTGTGCTCCTTACTCAGGGCAACAACGTTCTTGGTGACAGCCTCAACTGTCTCCTCAAAGCCACGGAAGTCATTCACAAACTTGGGGCACAGTTTCTTCCATAACCCATTCAAGTTCGTCTGCTTATCATCCTCCCAAGAATCAGCATTATTATGCATAGCTTGAAGAATACTGTACGACTTCCAGAAAATCTTGAGGGTCAATTTCTTGTCCTTCTCAGTTGCCCTGAGAGCCATAGCAAGTGTTCTTTGGAAGTTGTAAGCCTTTAAAGAGGCAATGACCCCCTAATCCACTGGCTGTAAGATGGAAGTGGTTTTAGGTGGAAGGTAAACCACCTTGACATTGGGATGAAAATCATACAAATTGGTAGGGTGACCAAGGGCATTGTCCAGCACTGGCACCACCTTTAAGGGCATACCCTTGGAAGCACAGTACCTCTCCACTTCCAGCAAAAAAATTGATGCTGAACCAGTCCTCAAATATCTGAAGCATTATTCACGCCTTCTTGTTCGACTTCCAGATGACTGGCAGTTGAGCCTTCCAAATGTCCCCGAGTGCTTCAGTTTGCAGTCTCCAGCAGCAATAGCCTCCAAAAGCAAAGTCAGTCTCTCCTTGCTGACTTTATGGCCTGGTGCTATTTTCTCCACCTTGACGATGTACACACGACTAGGCATATTCTTCCGAAACAAGTCAGATTAATTCACGTTAAATACTTCTTCAACATGGTAACCCTCCTTAACTATTCCTGCTAACACACTGGGAAACTCTGTTGCTGCTTTCTCATCATTGCTAGCAGCTTCACATTCCGCCCGTAGGTTATGCAAATAAGCATGACTCTTGAAATGATTAAACCAACCCCTACTGGCACAAATTCTTCACTTTCACGCCATTCCTCTTTTCACAGCATCAAACAATCTTTTAGCTTTTTCCTGTGTCAACATGAGGCTCACTGTGATATGTCATTGATGCTGATCATCCAACCAAAACACCAATAATCTCTCCATCTTGATCATAAGACCATCTAGCTGCTTAGTAATCACTGGATATCATAGGTTTAGAACCATTCCACATGCATAAGGATGCGATCCTTATCCTTAATAATCGTCACCACAGTTGAACGAGCCAACCCCAGTGAGCAGCCAATTTCCATGGAGATGGCTTTCCTTTTCTTAGCAGCACTGCCATCAAAAAAATCACCATTACACTTGGGAGACATAGTACAGGACAATAATGGGCAAACACTAGCAAAAGCAACAAGAGAGCAGATGAGCATGAGAAACAATATGGCGTATGAAAGCAAATAGTACAATGCTTCTTCTTCTCAGTGTAATGCCGTGTGACAACGTATTCTTTTGCACCGATCAACAAAGTATTTCACAAAAACATTGTATTTACAACTATATATTTGGTCATTTTGTAAATATATTTAATCTAATTCCTTCAAATAATGAAATGCACAAATAGATAAATAAATAAAACCATTTACTAGATATATATGCGTACAACAATGCCGCAGGACATCGTATTCGTGTGCCACTTTCAACAAAGTGTTCCGCATAAGATTGTATTTACGGCTATATGTTTGGTAAGTCGTATATAAATTCAGTATACAGTGTTACCTCGGTTATTCTCGCTTCTTGGTTCGCGTTCTCACTCTATCGCGTTTTTTTTTTGGGATAAATTATTATTTTATTTTATGGGTATACGCAAAAATATTAAAATATTAAAAAATTTTTTTTTCAGTATTTTAATTTTTTTATTAAAATATACGTTGCATGCTGTTATTTATAATGTAAAGGGTGTTTTTCTAACAGTGCAGGGAGGGTTTATACAGTTCGTAAACGAAAAAATAATTGTAAATGAGTATGTGTGTCACGTCATCATCACCTCATTCATCGTAATTTTATCTATCACTTTCATAAATATTTACGTTGCTTGCTGTTATATATAATGTAAAGGGTGTTTTTTTTTTAACAGTGCAGGGAGGGTTTATACAGTATGTAAACGAAAAAATAATTGTAAATGAGTATGTATGTCACGTCATTATCACCTCATTCACCGTAATTTTATCTATCACTTTCATAAAAATTTACGTTGCTTGCTGTTATTTATAATGTAAAGGGTGTTTTTTTTAACAGTGCAGGGAGGGTTTATTCAGTACGTAAACGAAAAAATAATTGTAAATGAGTATGTATGTCACGTCATTATCACCTCATTCACCGTAATTTTATCTATCACTTTCCTAAAAATTTACGTTGCTTGCTGTTATTTATAATGTAAAGGGTGTTTTTTTTAACAGTGCAGGGAGGGTTTATACAGTACCTAAACGAAAAAATAATTGTAAATGAGTATGTATGTCACGTCATTATCACCTCATTCACCGTAATTTTATCTCTCACTTTCATAAAAATTTACGTTGCTTGCTGTTATTAATAATGTAAAGGGTCTTTTTTTTAACAGTGCAGGGAGGGTTTATACAGTACGTAAACGAAAAAATAATTGTAAATGAGTATGTATGTCACGTCATTATCACCTCATTCACCGTAATTTTATCTATCACTTTCATAAAAATTTACGTTGCTTGCTGTTATTTACAATGTAAAGGGTGTTTTTTTTAACAGTGCAGGGAGGGTTTATACAGTACATAAACGAAAAAAATAATTGCGATTACCTAATTGTGTTTACGGGAAAGAGCCCAAAGCTCGTATCTTCCCGTCTCCTGATCGGTTCCATTTTATACTTAGTGATACTTATCATACCTGTCCTTAAAACTATGGATTGAGATAGCATTAACTACCTCCTCGCTTAGCCAATTCCAATTATCAACTACTCTTACACTGAAAAAGTATTTCCTTACATCCTGCAAAGAAGTTTTCTTACGAAGCTTCAAACTATGACCTCTAGTTCTAGAGCCAGCCATATCAAAATATCGATCCCTATCCACTCTATCATAACCATGAAGGAATTTAAAGACTGTCACCATATCCCCCCTCACTCTTCTAGCTTCGAGTGATGGTAAGTCTAATTCCCTCAGCCTCTCATCATAACTGAGATTGCGTATTTCTGGCACCAGTTTTGTGGCATGTCTTTGAACTTTTTCAAGCTTAGCTATGTGCTTTTTCAAGTGCGGATTCCAAAAGGGGGCTGCATATTCGAGTTTTGGCCTCACATAGGTTACATAAATATTTCTGAACATTTCCTTGTCCATGTGCCTGAAGGCTACCCTTACATTTGATAAGAATGCATATGCTGCCCTTACTATGCCATTTATATGTATTTCTGGAGACAAATCTGCCAGTATGTTTACTCCTAGATCTCTCTCATTTTCTGTCTCTTGAAGTTGTACTCCAGCCACCGAGTAGTCAAGCTTGGGCCTTCTTGCACTTGTACCCATTCTCATTACCTTACATTTTGAAGTATTGAATTTCATTAGCCACTTTTCTGACCACTCATGCAGATTATTTAGATCCTCCTGAAGTTCTCTACCATTGTTCTCGTTTTTTTGCTTTCTTCACAATCTTTGCATCATCTGCAAACATATTCATGAATGAATTTACAGACTCTGGTAGGTCATTTACATATACAAGGAACAATAGTTGCCCTAAAACTGAACCCTGTGGAACTCCACTACTAACTCTTCTCCATTCAGACACTGAGTGTCTTACTCTAACCCTCTGTTCCCTTCCTTTTAAGTAAGTTTTTATCCATTCCAAAACATTTCCACCTATTCTAGCAATTGATTGCAGCTTCCTAATAAGTCTCCCATGTGGAACAGTGTCAAACGCTTTCTGGAAGTCTAGGAATATGCAATCTGCCCAGCCCTCTCTTTCCTGTAAGATTTGGCTTACCTCATCATAAAATTCTAAGTTTGTTACTGTTGATCTACCTTCTCTGAAGCCATGTTGCCTCACTGACAAAAAGTTGGAGGATTCCAAGTGAAGAGAGATATGTTTCCTTAGTAGTTTCTTCATAACTTTGCAAACTATGCTGGTCAAGGAAACTGGTCTATAGTTCAGAGCCGTATCCCTCTTTTCCTTTTTGAAGATAGGTATCACATTTGCTTGTTTCCAGCATCTTGGAATCTCCCCCGACTCCAGTGACTCCTTAAATATGATACTTAGTGCCACTGATATTGTGTTTGCGCATTTTTTAAGCACATGAGGGGATATGTCATCAGGACCTGTAGCTTTATGAACATCTAAATCCATCAGCGCTTTGCATACCTCTGTGGCTGTAAGGTTGATGTTCTCTAATACCGACCCTTGAGCTTCTATCACTGCAATCTGAGGGGGTGGGGTATTTTCTACTGTAAATACTGACTGAAACTCCTTGTTCAATTCTTTGCAGATCTCTTCATCCGTCTCAGTGATGCTTCCATCCGCTCTCTTTAGCCTTAAAACCTGTTCTTTTACCTTCAGTTTTTCTCTGATAAAGCTGTGGAAAAGCTTGGGATTTTCTTTAGCCTTCCTGGTGATGTCCCTCTCATAGTCTCTCTCTGCCTCTCTCCTTTTACTTAGGTAGTCATTTCTTGCTCTTTTGTAGGTTTGCCAGGCATTTATGTTTTTTCTCCTCCTATGCCTTTTCCAGCATTTGTCTCTCCACTCCTTAGCTCTTTTACACCCATTATCGAACCATTTCTCTCTGGCATGAATTACACCTACTTTGGTGACAGGTATGCAGCAATCTACTATCTTCCCATATTTCTCACAAAAGATGTCATACATTTCTTGTACAGATTTGTTGTAAAATAAGGTTCTCCAGTCAATAACTGCAAAAAGCTCATTCATTTTGATGTAATCTCCTTTCGAATAGTTCCTCCTCTTGTCCTCAGTGCCTCTACTCTCAGGAAGAATATCTTCAATGATATACTCCATCAACAACACACAGTGGTCACTCTTTCCAATTGGTGGTTCATACTGAATTTTTTCAATATGAGTATGTATGTCACGTCATTATCACTTCATTCACCGTAATTTTATCTATCACTTTCATAAAAATTTACGTTGCTTGCTGTTATTTATAATGTAAAGGGTGTTTTTTAACAGTGCAGGTAGGGTTTATACAGTGTAAACGTAAAAATATATTAAAATATCTATGTACATATAGGCGGATCCTACTGCGCGGATTTCCTGGTTCACGCCGGGTCCCGGAACCGAACCACCGCAATAAGTGAGGCAACACTGTACAGTGTTACCCCAGTTATTTGCGCTTCTTGGTTCGCTTTCTCACTCTATCGCGTTTTTTTTTTTTTGGATAAATTATTATTTTACTTCATGGGTATATGCAAAAATATTAAAATATCAAAAAAAAAAATTCAGTATCTTTTTTTTTATTGAAAAAACATATTTCATTATCTAATTGATAAAAAAAAAATTATTTCCCAACCTACGAATAATAAAACAGAAAAAATAGTAAAAAACATAAATGTAGATAGATAGATAGATACGTTTATTGACCACCTCTTTTGAAAAGTACAGTATAATCTTTACAAAAGGAATATTTGGTCCAAATTACAATGAATAAATACAATAGATTTTGTACAATCATCAAATAAGTAGATGAATTTTAAACTAATATACATTGTACTAATAACTGAATGATATACGTACGTACAGTATAACTCACAGTATTGCATCATACGAAATAGTGTTCGATAGCGTACAATGCATTGGGGTCGCAGCTATGTGAGCTAGCATATATATTTATATTTCCAGTAGTTTCATGATTTTATTGATAAAAAAAACGTATTTATTAGCCTAAGAATAATAAAACAGTAAAAAATAGTAAAAAATATAAATACTAACAGTATTGCAACATGTAAAATACGATACCGCTATCAGCGTTTTGGACAAAGACTCGTTCAGTCTAACTCACGTGTGCGCCATTCACGTTGTGCTTATTAAACGTTTTGCTTGTGTTCGATAGCGTACAATGTATTGGGGTCGAAGCTATGTGAGATAGCATATATATTTATATTTCCAGTAGTTTCATGATTTTATTGATAAAAATAATGTATTTCTTAGCCTAAGAATAATATAACAGTAAAAAATAGTAAAAAAAAACATAAATACTAACAGTATTGCAACATGTAAAATACGATACCGCTATCAGCGTTTCGGACAAAGGCTTCCACCATTTTCCATTGTCTCGCCTCACTCGTGTGCGCCATTCACGTTGTGCTTATTATTATTAATATGTATTGCTAGTGATTTTTTTACTTGCATATTTTAACCTTTGCAATGCCTCTCAAGCATCCTTCATCTTCTAAGGCTTCTTGTAGTGAGCCTAAGCGGCAAAGGAAAATGTTACCCATTGTAGATAAAGTGAAACTCTTAGATATGTTGAAAGAAGGAAAAAAGTTTGTGGACGTCGGCCGCTATTTTACGTAAACGTAAAAATTATTATAAAATATGGAACCTATGTATGTCAAGTCATCATCACCTCATTCACGGTAAGTTTTCCTATCACTTTCATAAAAAAATTACGTTGCTTGCTGTTATTGATAATGTAAAGGGTGTTTTTTTAATAGTACAGGGAGGGTTTATACAGTGTAAACGTAAAAATACATTAAAATATCTATGTACATATAGGCTGATCCTACTCCGCGGATTTCTGGGTTCGCGCCGGGTCCCGGAACCGAACTACCGCGATAAGTGAGGCAACACTGTAATTCCAAATGCATAAACCTATAAATAAATAAATCCATTAACTTTATATATACAAATACAACAGCGCTGCTAGTTATGTATTCGTCCGCTACACTCACAAACTGTTTAGCATGCTATGTTCATATTAACCACACAAGCCAGGCAGGTCGAAAAATTGATTTATTAATAATTTATTTATAATTTAAGTGCGCTATCGTAACGGCGAAATATCATAACTTGAGGGCAGCATAACCTGGGAGTTTCATAAATATATATATATATATATATATATATATATATATATATATATATATATATATATATATATATATATATATATATATATATATATATATATATATATATATATATATATATATATACAGTATTCCCCCCTTATTGCGGTAGTTCGGTTCCGGGACCCGGCGCGAACCAGGAAAACCGCGAAGTAGAATCAGTCTTTAAGTTTTTTATTTTATTTTTTTTTTAGATGATTATGATGACACCAGGACTGGCCAAAATTGATAAAATAAAACGGCCTTTATCAGGCTGTAAAGAGAAACAGATGGAGAGTGTAATGACCCGTCAGATGTGAAGGGCTTATAAAAGATGTGTAATGAATATCCAGCTCTCTGCTGGGTTTACTATACCTCTGCATTACTTTCATGATGTCTATTCTAAAAATTCTCCTTAGATATTATTATTATTATTATTATTATTGGCAACAATAGTTTTCCTTTGATGATGATTTAGGAGATTATTATTATTATTATCATTATTATTATTATTATTATTATTATTATTATTATTATTATTATTATCATCATCATCATTATTACTACGAATTCGTAATTAAACCATTATTTTTACTATAAATAATGTAGTTTTGGTTGAATGAACAAGAGTTACTTAAGGATTCTCTCTCTCTCTCTCTCTCTCTCTCTCTCTCTCTCTCTCTCTCTCTCTCTCTCTCCTCTCTCTCTCTCTCTCTCTCTCTCCTCTCTCTCTCTCTCTCTCTCTCTCTCTCTCAAACATTCTATTCTACCCAACCCCCCACACTCTCTTTGTCCCAGCCAACTAGGGAGGGGCACTTTACACAGTTATTATTAGTAAATAAACCAACAGATGTACAAACAATGATGAGCCCTTAATAATAAAAATAATGATGATGATAATAATAATCTCCACAATCATCATCAAAGGAAAATTATTGTTGCCAATGATAATAATAATAATAATAATAATAATATCTAAGCAGAATTATTGGAATAGACATCATGAAAGTAATGCAGAGGTATATTAAAACCCAGCAGAGAGCTGGATATTCATTACACATCTTTTATAATCCCTTCACATCTGAGAGGTCATTACACTCTCCATCTCTGTTGCTCTTTACAACCTGATAAAGTCTGTTTTATTTTATCATTTTTTGGCCCATCGTGGTGTCACAATAATATAAAAAAGAAAATATATATATATATATATATATATATATATATATATATATATATATATATATATATATATATATATATATATACATATATATATATATATATATATATATTTTTTTTGGGACAAAAAAAAACCGCGATACAGTGAGAACGCGAACCAAGAAACGCGAATAACCGGGGGAACACTGTATATATATATATATATATATATATATATATATATATATATATATATATAATATATATATATATATATATATATATATATATATATATATATATATATATATATATATATAAACACAGGTATGCCCCACCCAACGTCGTTAATTGGTTCCAGGAGAGACGACTTAAGTCGAAAAATGACTTAAATCGAATTAGCTTGTCTTTAGGCTAGCCTAGGCTAGGCTACGCCAAATTTACTTGTCTAGGCTGAACCGAAAATAACCATTCCTAGTTCTGTACTTTATTCATGAATGCAATTTTCAATAAAATATGTTAAATAAGAATCTATTTTAAGCTTACAAACAAAGAAATTTTATTTTTTAATACTGCATAGTACAGAAAAAAGTACAGGTAATTAAATTTACGAATACAATTTGGTGATGTTTACCGTACATCTCGGATGCTTTATTTATGAATGTGGTTTGCTATGACATGATAAAATAAAAACCTTTTTTAAGGTTAAACACAAATACAGAAATTCTTATTATTTTGCAATAATAATAATAATAAAAAAAACTAATTTATTTTAAATTTACCTTGGTGGTTTACATCGCGGACATAGATGGCTGTGGATCGTCAACATCAACAACTGATTCTGGCTGTTGTCGTCGTTGTCCAATAGGCTTGAAAATCTGGTAGAGAGTTCCTTGAACTGTCTTCTTCTTTTCCTCAAGAATCACATTATAAGGAGCAAAAGCTTTGTGACAAGCCCCCATAACCTTGGAAAAACGTTGAGCATTGGGATCCATACCCTCGAACAAAGAAAGTCCTTTATCGATAAATGCAAATGCCTGCTGCATTTTCTTAATGGTAAGGTGATGTGGCTCAGGTGGCTCTGCTTCCTCCTCTTCTTTATTTTGCTGCTCGTGAAGCTCCATCAATTCTTCGTTTGTCAGGGGCTTCTTGTCTTTTTCAAATAAATCTGTGAAATCCTCCTCCTCCAAATCCATTTCTAGCTCCTCTTTAGAAATGAATGAACGATCTGGCAATTTTTTCCAATATAAACCAGTTTCGTCTACGTTAAAAATCTGTCCGGGAAGAAACTCGTTTTCTTCGATGATTTTCTTTTACGCATTAGGAAATTCTGCTGCTGCTTGTTCGTCTGCTGATGGACTTTCACCTTGCTTCTTAATGGAGTGATAACTCCTTTGCTCCTTAAATCTCATGAACCATCCTTGACTTGCCTTGAACTCTACATCTTTCTCATCAGTGTATTGTTTCTTCAGATCCTCAACCAAAGACAAGGCTTTCTCTTGAATGATTTCTTGACTAACATCACCTCGCTGACGATTCAACCTATCAATCCAAAGAGAAAGAAGACTTTCCATTTCTTCAAATATTTGCCTCTTTTCTTATTGATGACAGTGTTCTTCATCTCTGGGGCATTAGATTTGATATGCGCTATATTCTTGTCCTTATTATGTACATTTGTCAATATAGTTGTCCGACTCATCCCAAAAGATCGTGCAATCGCTACCACTTTCTCACCTTTTTCATGTTGTTTTATCATAGCCAGTTTATCGCCCAGCGTTATAGCATGACACTTAGCACTTGCACTAGAAATTTTCTTAGGTGCCATGGGGGCAAAATATAAGGTCACAGATTAATGAGAATGAGAGTAGCCGATAAACAGACTTATACCGTGCATAAACTAATCAATTCAAAACAATAGCGGTTTCGCGGGAATGACGAGTGACGATGCCTAACGGTAGATATTGGAACTACTGTACGTATTGTAATAAGATTTTATATGCTTTTATTCTTATTTATTGTACAATAACATGATTTTATGTGCTTTTGTTTTTATTTATTGTACAGTAACATGATTTCATGTACTTTTAATGGTTTTCTAGTGATATGATTCCAATATTTGTAGCGGACAGAAGTAAAGTTGATTATAATGAGGTAAACTTTATTTATATATATTTTTTTATTTTTCCATATATTTTTTTTGAAAGCCGACGTATAATCGAGAACGACTTAACTCGAAACGACATAAGCCGAGGTATATATATATATATATATATATATATATATATATATATATATATATATATATATATATATATATATATATATATATATATATATATATATATATATATATATATATATATATACACACCTAGTTCTCAAAATAATGCCAAGATAGGTTCTCAGAAGTGTCGGGTAAATGGAAAATCGCGTGAAAAAACGAGTCAGATTCCATAGGAAACAATGATAAAGGGCATAGATACGTTCCAAACCTTACACAGACACACCATGTCAAAGATATAAGATAAGTAAAAAACATATTTTATAACTACATAACAAAGCAGAAAGCCCTGTATCGATTTTTAAGAGTATACAAAAGATATTCATATTCACTGTGCAGCAAGAAATTAACATACAGTACTGTACTGTACTCTATTATGGGTAGAAGAGGAGGAGGATGCAGGAAAACGAATCTCTATCTGCAAATATAAACAAAGATAAAATAAAAATTATAAATAACCAAAGCAAGACTAAAAAACAAAAAACAAAAAATTATTATGCAATACCTAAATGTAAAATACGTTAGCAAGACTAAAAAACTAAAAAAAAAATAAATATCATTATGCAACGCCTGATTTACTGTAAAAAAAAAAAATAAAAAGATGACACATTCCACTCTCTGTTATACAGTGAGCAACATGTATGAAATGCGTGAGGTGGCAGTGAGAACTTGACATAAGCGGTATAAACCGTTATTGGAAGAGGAGAATGAACCTCTATCTTCCAAACGCAAGAAACAATTAACAAAAGCAAGACTGGATAATAATTTTTTTCATTATGCAACTAATCATGATGTTATAGTACAGGTATACAGTTATCTGTAAAATTTAAAAGAACTGAAAACACAGTTATAAATATATCCACACAGTGGATTAAATACCCTAATTTAGGGTAATCAGAGAATGATGAGTGATATCTACGTTGAGTATATAATAATAATCATAATAATAATAATTATAATAATAATAATAATAATAATACATACATATACCTTGGCTGTTTCCCCCTTAAATTGGGGGGTGTAATCATAATTTAATTACGTTTAGGGTACTCAATATGGATTTAGGGAAATTTTTGTCAATCTATATATTTACCTCTCTGTTTATCTATTTACATATCTATCTTTCTATCCATCTATATACTGCCTGTCTATTTATCTATCTATCTATCTTTATATATTTATCTATCTATCTATCTTTATATATTTATCTATCTATCTATCTATCTTTCTATCCATCTATATACATACCTATCTATCTATATCTGATTCATTCTCTCTCTCTCTCTCTCTCTCTCTCCTCTCTCTCTCATGCATATACAAAGCGTAAAATCTAGGAGCGATTCCAGGGGGTTACAGCGTCCCCTCTAGAGTTGGTGAAATACCCCTAGTTTTGTATAGTGGAATGGGGAAGAGGGTGGAGATGGGGTAGGAGGTGGGGGGTCTAGTGTTGCTAAAATAATATCTTTTTCTGAAGCACTCCACGCTTCGAGATATTGAATAGCTTATATTTATGGGCTTACTTGTATATCCTTAGAGAGAGAGAGAGAGAGAGACTGACGACCAAAATTCGGAGTTATAACTAGCTCAGTGTGAAAGATAACAATAATGATAATTTTTATATATATATATATATATATATATATATATATATATATATATATATATATATATATATATATATATATATATATATATATATATATATATATATATATATATATATATATATATATATATACATACAGTGTTACCCCGGTTATTCGCGCTTCTTGGTTCACGTTCTCACTCTATCACGTTTTTTTTTGGATAAATTATTATTTTATTTTATGGGTATACGCAAAAATATTAAAATATGGAAAAAAAAAAATTTCAGTATTTTCATTTTTTTTTTAAATTTACGTTGCGTGCTGTTATTTATAATGTAAAGGGTGATTTTTTTAACAGTGCAGGGAGGGTTTATACAGTTCGTAAACGAAAAAATAATTGTAAATGAGTATGTGTGTCACGTCATCATCACCTCATTCATGGTAATTTTATCTATCACTTTCATAAAAATTTACGTTGCTTGCTGTTATTTATAATGTAAAGGGTGTTTTTTTAACAGTGCAGAGAGGGTTTATACAGTACGTAAACGAAAAAATAATTGTAAATGAGTATGTATGTCACGTCATTATCACCTCATTCACTGTAATTTTATCTATCTATCACTCTTATAAAAATTTACGTTGCTTGCTGTTATTTATAATGTAAAGGGTGATTACCTAATTGTGTTTACGGGAAAGAGCCCAAAGCTCGTATCTTCCCGTCTCCTGATCGGTTCCATTTTATACTTAGTGATACTTATCATACCTGTCCTTAAAACTATGGATTGAGATAGCATTAACTACCTCCTCGCTTAGCCAATTCCAATTATCAACTACTCTTACACTGAAAAAGTATTTCCTTACATCCTGCGAAGAAGTTTTCTTACGAAGCTTCAAACTATGACCTCTAGTTCTAGAGCCAGCCATATCAAAATATCGAGCCCTATCCACTCTATCATAACCATGAAGGAATTTAAAGACTGTTTATACAGTAGGTAAACGAAAAAATAATTGTAAATGAGTATGTATGTCACATCATAATCACCTCATTCACCGTAATTTTATCTATCACTTTCATAAAAATTTACGTTGCTTGCTGTTATTTATAATGTAAAGGGTGATTCTTTAACAGTGCAGGGAGGGTTTATACAGTACGTAAGCGAAAAAATAATTGTAAATAAGTATGTATGTCACGTCATTATCACCTCATTCACCGTAATTTTATCTATCACTTTCATAAAAATTTACGTTGCTTGCTCTTATTTATAATATAAAGGGTGTTTCTTTAACAGTGCAGGGAGGGTTTATACAGTACGTAAACGAAAAAATAATTGTTAATGAGTATGTATGTCACGTCATTATCACCTCATTCACCGTAATTTTATCTATCACTTTCATAAAAATTTACGTTGCTTACAGTTATTTATAATGTAAAGGGTGTTTTTTTAGCAGTGCAGGGAGGGTTTATACAGTACGTAAACGAAAAAATAATTGTAAATGAGTATGTATGTCACGTCATTATCACCTCATTCACCGTAATTTTATCTAGCACTTTCATAAAAATTTACGTTGCTTGCTGTTATTTATAGTGTAAAGGGTGATTTTCAACAGTGCAGGGAGGGTTTATACAGTACGTAAGCGAAAAAATAATTGTAAATGAGTATGTATGTCACGTCATCATCACATTCACGGTAAGTTTTCCTATCACTTTCATAAAAATTTACGTTGCTTGCTGTTATCTATAATGTTAAGGGTGTTTTTATTAACAGTGCAGGGAGGGTTTATACAGTACGTAAACGAAACAATAATTGTAAATGATATGTATGTCACATCATTATCACCTCATTCACTTTAATTTTATCTATCACTTTCATAAAAATTTACGTTGTTTGCTGTTATTTATAATGTAAAGGGTGTTTTTTTAATAGTGCAGGGAGGGTTTATACAGTGTAAACGTAAAAATATATTAAAATATCTATGTACATATAGGCGGATCCTACTTCGCGGATTTTCTGGTTCGCGGCAGGTCCCGGAACCGAACTACTGCGATAAGTGAGGCAACACTGTATATATATATAATGATCTTTTCTTATCGTAATCCTCTTTGTACTCTTTGTACTCGTGGAAGAAGTGTCGTACACTTACCATTTTTCCCATTTTCTCCAGCATATCCAATCGGCAATATGAAAACATCTTACTTACCATTTTTTTCCATTTTCCCCATAATATTCGATCTTGAATATGAAGACTTGAATATGAAGACTTAGCGGCAGTTAAACTAAAACCAGCCATTGCACTTTTATTTATTTTTTCCTCATTTTCACGGACAGTGTGTACGTACATACATTCATTGAGATGCAGTACCTGTTCAATGGCGATCGTTCTCTCAATACTCTCATGACGGCTCAACCCTTGCAATTTTATTTCAGGAATTATTGACTTTCTGCACTAAAAAATAAATAAATAAATAAATAAAAAAGGTAAATAAATAAATATATTTTTGTTTTTTTGGCGTTATTCACAAAATTCGATTTTTTTTACTTATTTTTTGGGGGAGTTATTGCAATTTCGTGGATGAAAAAATCGTGCATAAAAGGAACAAGGTATATATATATATATATATATATATATATATATATATATATATATATATATATATATATATATATATATATATATATATATATATATATATATATATATATATATATATATATATATATATATATATATACCTAGTTCTCAGTATAACGCTGAGATAGGTTCTCAGAAGTCACGGGTAAATGGAAAATCGCGTGGAAAAAAAAGAAGTCATTTTCCTAAGGAAACAATGATAAAGGGTATAGCTCATTCCACAACCGTCCGTAGACACACTATGCTAAAGATATAAGATAAGTAAAGCATATTTTATAAGTACATAACAAAGCAGAAAGACCTTTAGTTACTTGTTTTGACATGCATTTAGTGTACAGTATAAAAGATATATAGATTTACTGTACATTAAACAAATTAATGCACTCGATTATGCCGTTGGCAACAGGCTTAGGCTTACACTGGGACGTGCATGGTGGCCACACACGCTATACCAAAGATATAAGATAAGTAAAACACATTTTATAAGTACATAACAAAGTAGAAAGACCTGTACTTATTTATATTAACATGCAAATAGTGTACAGTATAAAAGATATGCAGATTTACTGTACAGTAAACAAATTAATGCACTCTATTATTCTGTTGGCAACAGGCTTACACTGGGACGTGCATGGTGGCCAGGGTTGCCAGATAAAGCGGATGTTTTTATTTTCAAATGTATGGTAAATATTAAATTATACAGTATATAAATTTCAAGATTGTAGTACATACTGTAATTTCAATAAAAATATACTTCATCTTGAAGATACTTGAAATAACTTACTAGCTTACATGTATACTTTTATATTTATCATTTCTCTCATTCATCTATTCTGGCAACACTGATGGTGGCGGTGAGGACGAGGATGCATACGTTTTGTCACACTTTGAGGTCATAGTTTGAAGCTTCGTAAGAAAACTTCTTTGCAGGATGTAAGGAAATACTTTTTCAGTGTAAGAGTAGTTGATAATTGGAATTGGCTAAGCGAGGAGGTAGTTAATGCTATCTCAATCCATAGTTTTAAGGACAGGTATGATAAGTATCACTAGGTATAAAATGGAACCAATCAGGAGACGGGAAGATACGAGCTTTGGGCTCTTTCCCGTAAACACAATTAGGTAATCATCACCAGGAAGGCTAAAGAAAATCCCAAGCTTTTCCACAGCTTTATCAGAGGAAAACTGAAGGTAAAAGAACAGGTTTTAAGGCTAAAGAGAGCGGATGGAAGCATCACTGAGACGGATGAAGAGATCTGCAAAGAATTGAACAAGGAGTTTCAGTCAGTATTTACAGTAGAAAATACCCCACCCCCTCAGATTGCAGTGATAGAAGCTCAAGGGCCGGTATTAGAGAACATCAACCTTACAGCCACAGAGGTATGCAAAGCGCTGATGGATTTAGATGTACATAAAGCTACAGGTCCTGATGACATATCCCCTCATGTGCTTAAAAAATGCGCAAACACAATATCAGTGGCACTAAGTATCATATTTAAGGAGTCACTGGAGTCGGGGGAGATTCCAAGATGCTGGAAACAAGCAAATGTGATACCTATCTTCAAAAAGGGAAGGAGGGATATGGCTCTGAACTATAGACCAGTTTCCTTGACCAGCATAGTTTGCAAAGTTATGGAGAAACTACTAAGGAAACATATCTCTCTTCACTTGGAATCCTTCAACTTTTTGTCAGTGAGGCAACATGGCTTCAGAGAAGGTAGATCAACAGTAACAAACTTATTAGAATTTTATGATGAGGTAAGCCAAATCTTACAGGAAAGAGAGGGCTGGGCAGATTGCATATTCCTAGCCTTCCAGAAAGCGTTTGACACTGTTCCACATGGGAGACTTATTAGGAAGCTGCACTCAATGGCTAGAATAGGTGGAAATGTTTTGGAATGGATAAAAACTTACTTAGAAGGAAGGGAACAGAGGGTTAGAGTAAGACACTCAGTGTCTGAATGGAGAAGAGTTAGTAGTGGAGTTCCACAGGGTTCAGTTTTAGGGCCACTTTTGTTCCTTGTATATGTAAATGACCTACCAGAGTCTGTAAATTCATTCATGAATATGTTTGCAGATGATGCAAAGATTGTGAAGAAAGTAAAAAACGAGAACAAAGGTAGAGAACTTCAGGAGGATCTAAATAATCTGCATGAGTGGTCAGAAAAGTGGCTAATGAAATTCAATACTTCAAAATGTAAGGTAATGAGAATGGGTACAAGTGCAAGAAGGCCCAAGCTTGACTACTCGGTGGCTGGAGTACAACTTCAAGAGACAGAAAATGAGAGAGACCTAGGAGTAAACATACTGGCAGATTTGTCTCCAGAAATACATATAAATGGCATAGTAAGGGCAGCATATGCATTCTTATCAAATGTAAGGGCAGCCTTCAGGCACATGGACAAGGAAATGTTCAGAAATATTTATGTAACCTATGTGAGGCCAAAACTCGAATATGCAGCCCCCTTTTGGAATCCGCACTTGAAAAAGCACATAGCTAAGCTTGAAAAAGTTCAAAGACATGCCACGAAACTGGTGCCAGAAATACGCAATCTCAGTTATGATGAGAGGCTGAGGGAATTAGACTTACCATCACTCGAAGCTAGAAGAGTAAGGGGGGATATGGTGACAGTCTTTAAATTCCTTCATGGTTATGATAGAGTGGATAGGGATCGATATTTCGATATGGCTGGCTCTAGAACTAGAGGTCATAGTTTGAAGCTTCGTAAGAAAACTTCTTTGCAGGATGTAAGGAAATACTTTTTCAGTGTAAGAGTAGTTGATAATTGGAATTGGCTAAGCGAGGAGGTAGTTAATGCTATCTCAATCCATAGTTTTAAGGACAGGTATGATAAGTATCACTAAGTCTAAAATGGAACCGATCAGGAGACGGGAAGATACGAGCTTTGGGCTCTTTCCCGTAAACACAATTAGGTAATCACTGAGACGGACGAAGTAGATCTGCACACAGTCTTATTGATCATGGAGTTTCAGTCAGTACCTTACAGTTGACTATACCCTCTCCGCGTACAGATTGCAGTGCACAGAAGCGCACGGGCTGGCATCAGAGACACATCACACACTTACAGCACACAGAGGCTATGCAAAGCGCTGATGGATTTAGATGTTCATAAAGCTACAGGTCCTGATGACATATCCCCTCATGTGCTTAAAAAATGCGCAAACACAATATCAGTGGCACTAAGTATCATATTTAAGGAGTCACTGGAGTCGGGGGAGATTCCAAGATGCTGGAAACAAGCAAATGTGATACCTATCTTCAAAAAGGGAAGGAGGGATACGGCTCTGAACTATAGACCAGTTTCCTTGACCAGCATAGTTTGCAAAGTTATGGAGAAACTACTAAGGAAACATATCTCTCTTCACTTGGAATCCTTCAACTTTTTGTCAGTGAGGCAACATGGCTTCAGAGAAGGTAGATCAACAGTAACAAACTTATTAGAATTTTATGATGAGGTAAGCCAAATCTTACAGGAAAGAGAGGGCTGGGCAGATTGCATATTCCTAGACTTCCAGAAAGCGTTTGACACTGTTCCACATGGGAGACTTATTAGGAAGCTGCAATCAATGGCTAGAATAGGTGGAAATGTTTTGGAATGGATAAAAACTTACTTAGAAGGAAGGGAACAGAGGGTTAGAGTAAGACACTCAGTGTCTGAATGGAGAAGAGTTAGTAGTGGAGTTCCACAGGGTTCAGTTTTAGGGCCACTTTTGTTCCTTGTATATGTAAATGACCTACCAGAGTCTGTAAATTCATTCATGAATATGTTTGCAGATGATGCAAAGATTGTGAAGAAAGTAAAAAACGAGAACAATGGTAGAGAACTTCAGGAGGATCTAAATAATCTGCATGAGTGGTCAGAAAAGTGGCTAATGAAATTCAATACTTCAAAATGTAAGGTAATGAGAATGGGTACAAGTGCAAGAAGGCCCAAGCTTGACTACTCGGTGGCTGGAGTACAACTTCAAGAGACAGAAAATGAGAGAGATCTAGGAGTAAACATACTGGCAGATTTGTCTCCAGAAATACATATAAATGGCATAGTAAGGGCAGCATATGCATTCTTATCAAATGTAAGGGTAGCCTTCAGGCACATGGACAAGGAAATGTTCAGAAATATTTATGTAACCTATGTGAGGCCAAAACTCGAATATGCAGCCCCCTTTTGGAATCCGCACTTGAAAAAGCACATAGCTAAGCTTGAAAAAGTTCAAAGACATGCCACGAAACTGGTGCCAGAAATACGCAATCTCAGTTATGATGAGAGGCTGAGGGAATTAGACTTACCATCACTCGAAGCTAGAAGAGTAAGGGGGGATATGGTGACAGTCTTTAAATTCCTTCATGGTTATGATAGAGTGGATAGGGATCGATATTTCGATATGGCTGGCTCTAGAACTAGAGGTCATAGTTTGAAGCTTCGTAAGAAAACTTCTTTGCAGGATGTAAGGAAATACTTTTTCAGTGTAAGAGTAGTTGATAATTGGAATTGGCTAAGCGAGGAGGTAGTTAATGCTATCTCAATCCATAGTTTTAAGGACAGGTATGATAAGTATCACTAAGTCTAAAATGGAACCGATCAGGAGACGGGAAGATACGAGCTTTGGGCTCTTTCCCGTAAACACAATTAGGTAATCATCACCAGGAAGGCTAAAGAAAATCCCAAGCTTTTCCACAGCTTTATCAGAGGAAAACTGAAGGTAAAAGAACAGGTTTTAAGGCTAAAGAGAGCGGATGGAAGCATCACTGAGACGGATGAAGAGATCTGCAAAGAATTGAACAAGGAGTTTCAGTCAGTATTTACAGTAGAAAATACCCCACCCCCTCAGATTGCAGTGATAGAAGCTCAAGGGCCAGTATTAGAGAACATCAACCTTACAGCCACAGAGGTATGCAAAGCGCTGATGGATTTAGATGTACATAAAGCTACAGGTCCTGATGACATATCCCCTCTTGTGCTTAAAAAATGCGCAAACACAATATCAGTGGCACTAAGTATCATATTTAAGGAGTCACTGGAGTCGGGGGAGATTCCAAGATGCTGGAAACAAGCAAATGTGATACCTATCTTCAAAAAGGGAAGGAGGGATATGGCTCTGAACTATAGACCAGTTTCCTTGACCAGCATAGTTTGCAAAGTTATGGAGAAACTACTAAGGAAACATATCTCTCTTCACTTGGAATCCTTCAACTTTTTGTCAGTGAGGCAACATGGCTTCAGAGAAGGTAGATCAACAGTAACAAACTTATTAGAATTTTATGATGAGGTAAGCCAAATCTTACAGGAAAGAGATGGCTGGGCAGATTGCATATTCCTAGCCTTCCAGAAAGCGTTTGACACTGTTCCACATGGGAGACTTATTAGGAAGCTGCACTCAATGGCTAGAATAGGTGGAAATGTTTTGGAATGGATAAAAACTTACTTAGAAGGAAGGGAACAGAGGGTTAGAGTAAGACACTCAGTGTCTGAATGGAGAAGAGTTAGTAGTGGAGTTCCACAGGGTTCAGTTTTAGGGCCACTTTTGTTCCTTGTATATGTAAATGACCTACCAGAGTCTGTAAATTCATTCATGAATATGTTTGCAGATGATGCAAAGATTGTGAAGAAAGTAAAAAACGAGAACAAAGGTAGAGAACTTCAGGAGGATCTAAATAATCTGCATGAGTGGTCAGAAAAGTGGCTAATGAAATTCAATACTTCAAAATGTAAGGTAATGAGAATGGGTACAAGTGCAAGAAGGCCCAAGCTTGACTACTCGGTGGCTGGAGTACAACTTCAAGAGACAGAAAATGAGAGAGACCTAGGAGTAAACATACTGGCAGATTTGTCTCCAGAAATACATATAAATGGCATAGTAAGGGCAGCATATGCATTCTTATCAAATGTAAGGGCAGCCTTCAGGCACATGGACAAGGAAATGTTCAGAAATATTTATGTAACCTATGTGAGGCCAAAACTCGAATATGCAGCCCCCTTTTGGAATCCGCACTTGAAAAAGCACATAGCTAAGCTTGAAAAAGTTCAAAGACATGCCACGAAACTGGTGCCAGAAATACGCAATCTCAGTTATGATGAGAGGCTGAGGGAATTAGACTTACCATCACTCGAAGCTAGAAGAGTAAGGGGGGATATGGTGACAGTCTTTAAATTCCTTCATGATTATGATAGAGTGGATAGGGATCGATATTTCGATATGGCTGGCTCTAGAACTAGAGGTCATAGTTTGAAGCTTCGTAAGAAAACTTCTTTGCAGGATGTAAGGAAATACTTTTTCAGTGTAAGAGTAGTTGATAATTGGAATTGGCTAAGCGAGGAGGTAGTTAATGCTATCTCAATCCATAGTTTTAAGGACAGGTATGATAAGTATCACTAAGTCTAAAATGGAACCGATCAGGAGACGGGAAGATACGAGCTTTGGGCTCTTTCCCGTAAACACAATTAGGTAATCATCACCAGGAAGGCTAAAGAAAATCCCAAGCTTTTCCACAGCTTTATCAGAGGAAAACTGAAGGTAAAAGAACAGGTTTTAAGGCTAAAGAGAGCGGATGGAAGCATCACTGAGACGGATGAAGAGATCTGCAAAGAATTGAACAAGGAGTTTCAGTCAGTATTTACAGTAGAAAATACCCCACCCCCTCAGATTGCAGTGATAGAAGCTCAAGGGCCGGTATTAGAGAACATCAACCTTACAGCCACAGAGGTATGCAAAGCGCTGATGGATTTAGATGTACATAAAGCTACAGGTCCTGATGACATATCCCCTCATGTGCTTAAAAAATGCGCAAACACAATATCAGTGGCACTAAGTATCATATTTAAGGAGTCACTGGAGTCGGGGGAGATTCCAAGATGCTGGAAACAAGCAAATGTGATACCTATCTTCAAAAAGGGAAGGAGGGATATGGCTCTGAACTATAGACCAGTTTCCTTGACCAGCATAGTTTGCAAAGTTATGGAGAAACTACTAAGGAAACATATCTCTCTTCACTTGGAATCCTTCAACTTTTTGTCAGTGAGGCAACATGGCTTCAGAGAAGGTAGATCAACAGTAACAAACTTATTAGAATTTTATGATGAGGTAAGCCAAATCTTACAGGAAAGAGAGGGCTGGGCAGATTGCATATTCCTAGCCTTCCAGAAAGCGTTTGACACTGTTCCACATGGGAGACTTATTAGGAAGCTGCACTCAATGGCTAGAATAGGTGGAAATGTTTTGGAATGGATAAAAACTTACTTAGAAGGAAGGGAACAGAGGGTTAGAGTAAGACACTCAGTGTCTGAATGGAGAAGAGTTAGTAGTGGAGTTCCACAGGGTTCAGTTTTAGGGCCACTTTTGTTCCTTGTATATGTAAATGACCTACCAGAGTCTGTAAATTCATTCATGAATATGTTTGCAGATGATGCAAAGATTGTGAAGAAAGTAAAAAACGAGAACAAAGGTAGAGAACTTCAGGAGGATCTAAATAATCTGCATGAGTGGTCAGAAAAGTGGCTAATGAAATTCAATACTTCAAAATGTAAGGTAATGAGAATGGGTACAAGTGCAAGAAGGCCCAAGCTTGACTACTCGGTGGCTGGAGTACAACTTCAAGAGACAGAAAATGAGAGAGACCTAGGAGTAAACATACTGGCAGATTTGTCTCCAGAAATACATATAAATGGCATAGTAAGGGCAGCATATGCATTCTTATCAAATGTAAGGGCAGCCTTCAGGCACATGGACAAGGAAATGTTCAGAAATATTTATGTAACCTATGTGAGGCCAAAACTCGAATATGCAGCCCCCTTTTGGAATCCGCACTTGAAAAAGCACATAGCTAAGCTTGAAAAAGTTCAAAGACATGCCACGAAACTGGTGCCAGAAATACGCAATCTCAGTTATGATGAGAGGCTGAGGGAATTAGACTTACCATCACTCGAAGCTAGAAGAGTAAGGGGGGATATGGTGACAGTCTTTAAATTCCTTCATGATTATGATAGAGTGGATAGGGATCGATATTTCGATATGGCTGGCTCTAGAACTAGAGGTCATAGTTTGAAGCTTCGTAAGAAAACTTCTTTGCAGGATGTAAGGAAATACTTTTTCAGTGTAAGAGTAGTTGATAATTGGAATTGGCTAAGCGAGGAGGTAGTTAATGCTATCTCAATCCATAGTTTTAAGGACAGGTATGATAAGTATCACTAAGTCTAAAATGGAACCGATCAGGAGACGGGAAGATACGAGCTTTGGGCTCTTTCCCGTAATCACAATTAGGTAATCACTTCCGTATCAGCTGATGCACCCTCACACGGTATTTCCCTGACAATATTATATTGAAAATAAGTTTGCTGTTTGTTCTTAATGCTTTTTTTTTCAGTTTTCTTCTTAATATCCGATCGTAATAAATGGTAGAAGAGGAGTAGGTTGCGTGAGAACGAACCTCTATCAGCAAACGTTTTGCTACTTCCGTACAGATCATGCACCCTCACACGCTATTTCCCTGACGATATTATATTGAAAATATGTTTGCTGTTTGTTCTTAATGCTTTTTTTAAATTTGCTTCATAATATTCGATTGCATTAAGCAGTAGAAGAGGAGGATGGTGGTCGAATTTTTATTAAAATGATTTTTTTTTTTTCGCATGGGCGTTATTCGCAAATTTCGTATTTTTTTACATTATTATTTCTTTGGCGCATTATTGCAGTTTCACGGTTAAAAAAAACACGGAAAAGGGAACAAGGTGTGTATATATATATATATATATATATATATATATATATATATATATATATATATATATATATATATATATATATATATATATATATATATATATATATATATATATATATCATACAGTGAACCCTCGCTATATCGCGGTTCACCTATCGCGAATTCAGTGCATTGCTGATATGTTGATGAAGGGGGAAACAATTTTTTTTTTTTAATTGATTCTGACACTAGGACGGACCAAAAAATAATAAAATAAAACAGCCTTTATCGGGCCTGGGCACAAAGAATACATAAAGTAAAGAGAAACAGAGATGGAGAGTGTAATGACCTGTCAGATGTGAAGGGATTATAAAAGATGTGTAATGAATATCCATTTCTCTGCTGGGTTTTAATATACTGTACCTCTGCATTACTTTCATGATGTCTATTCCAAAAAATTCTCATTATTATTATTATTAATATTATTATTATTATTATTATTATTATTATTATTATTATTATTATTATTATTATTAAGGGCTCATCATTGTTTGTACGTCTGTTTGTTTAATTACACTACTAACTGTGTACAGTTAGTAGTGTACAATTAGTTCAAAGAAAACGTATATTGCACTGTACATGGGGAACTTAAATGAGTTTTATATAGTCTCTACACGCCTTTTTCCCTGACGATATTATATTGAAAGTTTGTTTACTGTTTGTTCTTAATGCCTTTTTTCAATCTTCATAATATCACGTTTATATGTGGTGAGGACTCATTCAGGGCAAGATTCCTAGATTGCGTACAAGGGAATTTTCTACACCAACGTGTACTAGAACCAACGAGGTCCAGGGGCGGGGATGAGCCATTGCTGCTTGATCTAGTATTCACAGATAATGTGTTGGATTTTGAAAAAATTGAGTATGAACCACCAATTGGAGAGATTAACCACTGTGTTGTTGATGGAATATATCATCAAAGATGTTCTGCCTGAAAGTAGAGGCACTGAGGACACAAGGAGGAACTATCCAAAAGGAGATTACATAAAAATATATGAGCGGAAGACCTTAATTAACAACAAATCTGTACAAGAAATGTACGACATCTTTTGTGAGGTATATGGTAAGATAGTATATTGTTGCATTCCTTCCACAAAAATAAGAGTTATTTATGCCAGGGAGACTTGATTATATGATGAGTGTAAGAGAGCTATGGAGTGGAGAGACAAATGCAAAGAAGGTATAGGAGGAGTAAAACCATAAATGCCTTGCAGACTTATAAAAGAGCAAGAAATGATTACCTAAGTAAAAGAAGAGAGGTAGAGAGAGACTCTGAAAGAGATATAATCAAGAAGGCTAAAGAAAATCCCAAGCTCCTCCACAGCTTTTTCAGAGGAAATATGAAGGTCAAAGAACAGGTTTAAAAGCTAAAGAGAGTTGATGGAAGCATCACTTGAGACGGATGAAGAGATCTGTGAAGAATTTGATAAGGAGTTTTGGTCAGTATTTACAGCAAAAAATATCGCACCCCCTCAGATTGCAGAGATAGGAGCTCATGGGTCGGTATTAGAGAACATCATCTTTTCAGCCACAGAGGTATGCAAAGCACTGATAGAGTTAGATGCCCATAAAGTTACAGGTCCTGAGGATATATCCCCTTATGTACTTAAGAAATGCGCTAAATCAATATCAGTGGCTCTATGTATCATATTTGAAAAGTCGCTTGCATCAGGGGAGATTCCAAGATGCTGGAAACAAGAGAATGTGGTATCTATCTTTAAAAAGGGAAGTAGGAATACAGCTCTAATCTATAGATCTGTTTCCTTGACCAGCATAGTTTGCAAAGTTATGGAGAAACTACTAAGAAAATGCATCTCTCTTCACTGGAATCCTTCAACTTTTGTCAGTGAGACAACATGGCTTCAGAGAAGGTAGATTAACAGTAACAAACTTATTATCATTATGATGAGGTAAACAGAATCTTATAGGAAAGAGAGGACTGGACAGATTGCATATTCCTAGACTTCCAAAAGGCATTTGATTCAGTCACACAGAAGAATTATTATGAAGCTGCATTCCAATAAGACACTTAGTGTCTGAATGGAGAAGAGTTAGTAGTGGAGTTCCACAGGGTTCTGTTATAGGGCCACTTTTGTTCCTTGTATATATAAATGACCTACCAGAGTCTATGCATTCATTCATGAATACGTTTGCAGAAGATGCAAAGATTGTGAAGAAAGTAAAAGACGAGAACATTGGTAGAGAACTTCAGAAAGAGTTAAGTAGTCTGTATGAGTGGTCAGAAAAGTGGCTAATGAAATTCATTACTTCTGATTGTAAGGTAATGAGAATGGGTACAATTGTATTCAAGCCCAAGCTTGAACACTCAATTGCAGGAGCAGAACTTCAAGAGACAGACAATGAGATTGATCTAGGACTAAGCATATTGGCAGATTTGTCTCAAGAAATGCATATAAATGGCGTAGTAAGGGCAGCACATGCTTTCTTAGCAAATGTAAGAGTGGCCGTCAGGCACATGGACAAGGAAATGTTCAGAAATATTTATGTAACTTATGTGAGGCAAAAGCTTAAATATGCAGCTCCCTTTTGGAAGTCACACTTATAAAAGCACGCAGTTAAGCTGGAATGAGTTCAAATACATGCCACGAAACTGATAACAGAAATACGCAATCTCAGTTATGAGGAGAGGCTGAGGGAATTAAATTTACCATCACTTGAAGCTAGAAGAATGAGGGGGGAATATGGTGACTGTTTTTAAATTCTTTCATGGTTATGACAGAGTGGATAGGGATTGATATTTTTATATGGCTGCACTAGAACTAGAGGTCATAGTTTGAAGCTTTGTAAGAAATCTTTGCAGGATGTAAGAAAGTACTTTTTTAGTGTAGGAGTAGTTGATGATTGGTATTTGTTAAGCAAGGAGGTAATTATAGTGCAATCCATAGTTTTAAGGAAAAGTATGGTAAGTATCACTAAGTACAAAAATGGAACTGACCAGAAGATGGAGAGTTATAAGCTTGAGGCTCTTTCCCGTAAGCAGAATTAGGTTATTACAGTTTGGTAATTAGAGGGTGTCCTTGGTTTACGACTTTTCGTGGTTATGACGCATCTCCCATAGATTATTAAGAAACCCTAGTTTTGCCCTACGTGGTTTGCAGGGTAAATATGAACTTCACGCGGGAACAGTTTTTTGAGTGCGGCAGAAGAATACTCCATGTGGCATTAGACTGAGAAAGATAATTTGCTCTGTTCCCGCTTGTATGCCATCTTGTTGTTGTTGTTGTTATTCTAGGTCAGTGCTCTGAAGAAAATCGAATCCTTCACCATGGAAGTGAAATTAGAGGTATTAAAATACTTGGAAAAGGGAAAAACTGCTACCAACATTGGCCATTCACTAGGGTTAGGCCATTTGATCGTGGCGACGAGTTTCAAGGATAGTAATAATAATAATAATAATAATAATAATAATAATAATAATAATAATAATTAACATATCCATTTCATTATACAATGGGTATTTATCAGCCGGGGCAAGCCCCAACCCCCCACTGTGGTGACCAGCCACAGCAGTACCTGCCAGTAAACAGCTTAAACTCTCGGTCTTGGACGGGAACCGATCTTTCGACCTCATGAATGCGAAGCCAGCGCGTTACCACTGTACTAGCCAGATAGAGATCACATCCTTGAACATGAGAAAGGTTCTGCTCCTATGAAGTCCACTGTAATTGCCTAATTGTGCTTATGGGAAAGAGCCTCAAACTCGTAACTTCCCGTCTCCTGATTGGTTTCATGTTGCACTTAGTGATACTTATCATACTTGTCCTTAAAACTATTGATTGAGTAAGCATTAACGAATTCCAATTATCAACTACTCTTGCACTAAAAAAGTACACTCAGTTCGCTTTTTACGTGTTTTTAAAATATGTGAAATTGGAATAACGTCCCCAGAAAATAATAGTAAAAAAATGCGAAATACACGAATAACGCCCGTGCAAAAAATTCGAAAACATTTTTCAATTTAGTAAATGATCAACTGCCTCGGAGGCACTTTCCCACCTTGCTACCATGTGCATACGTTTACATGGGAATAGGGGACACCTTGGGTTGGGAGGGGGGGAAGGGGTGAAAAGGACGATTTTCTGGCAACTTTAACATGTGCTGGTGTCAGGTGTAAAAGGAAAGGGCTCTAACTAAACTATAAACAGCAAAAACTTGCCCTTTTATGTAAGTATTCATAGTAAAATGATGTCATAAATGACGATGATTTGATATCCTTTCGTTGTGTTGCATTTTACATTAATTTGACTTAGATAATCGGCGTTTATTTATGATAACTTCGTCACAAGGGATGGAAGCAAGTGTTGGTACCAGGTGTAAAAGGAAAGGGCTCTATCTAAAGTATAAACAACAAAAAATTTCCTTATTATGTAAGTATTCATAGTAAAATAATGTCATAAATGATGATGTTTTGATATCCTTCCGTTGTGTTGTATTTTACATCAATTTGACTTAGATAATCAGCATTTCTGTAGGATAACTTCGTCACTAGGGATGGAAGCAAGTGTTGGACAGTGGTACGAGGTGTTGTGGTGAGCTCATCTGATTCAGTCGTTCAAATGAAACGTATCTATGCCTATTATCATTGTTTCTTATGGAAAATTACTCGTTACATTACACGATTTTTACATTACACATCACTTCTGAGAACCTATCTTCGCGTTATTTTAAGAACTGGGTGTACTTCCTTACATCCTGCAAAGAAGTTTTTTTTTTTTACGAAGCTTCAAACTATTACCTCTAGTTCTAGTGCCAGCCATATTAAAATATCCATCCCTATCCACTCTGTCATAACCTTGAAGGAATTTAAAGACTGTCACCATATCCCCTCTCAATCTTCAAGCTTCAAGTCATGGTAAGTCTAATTCCCTCAGCCTCTGATCATAACTGAGATTGCTTAGTTCTGGCACCAGTTTCGTGTCATGTTTTTGAACTTTTTCCAGCTTTACATGCTTATTCAAGTGCAGATTTCAAAAGGAGGCTGCATATTCAAGTTTTGGCCTCACATAAGTTACATAAATATTTCTGAATATTTCCTTGTCCATGTGCCTGAGGGCTACCCTTACATTTGCTAAGAAAGCATATGCTGCCCTCACTATGTCATTTATATGCATTTCTGGAGACGAATCAGCCAGTATGTTTACTCCTAGATCTCTTTCATTCTTTGTCTCTTGAAGTTGTACTCCTGCCACCAAGTAGTCAAGGTTGGGCCTTCTTGCACTTGTAATCATTCTCATTATCTTACAGTTTGAAGTATTGATTTTCATTAGCCACTTTTCTGACCATTCATGCAGAGTGTTTAGATGTTCCTGAAGTTCTCTACCATTGTTCTTGTTTCTTACTTTCTTCACAATCTTTGCATCATCTGCAGACATATTCATGATTGAATTTACAGACTCTGGTAGGTCATTTACATATGCAAGGAACAAAAGTGGCCCTAAAAGTGAACCCTGTGGAACTCCACTACTTAACTCTTCTCCAATTCAAGACATTTCCACCTATTCTTGCAATTCCTTGCAGCTTCTTAAGTCTCCCGTGTAGCACAGTGTCAAATGCTTTCTGGAAGTCTAGGAATATGCAATCTGTCCAGCCCTCTCTTTCCTGTAAGATTCGGCTTACCTCATCATAAAATTCTAATAAGTTTGTTACTTTTGATATACCTTCTCTAAAGCCATGTTGTCTCACTGACAAAATGTTATAGGATTCCAAGTGCAGGGAGATATGTTTCCTTATAAGTTTCTCCATAACTTTGCAAACTATGCTGGTCAAGGAAACAGGTCTATAGTTTAGACCCGTATCCCTCCTTCCCTTTTTGAAGATAGGTATCATGTTTGCTTGTTTCCAGCATCTTGGAATCTCCCCTGATTCCAGCGACGATTTAAATATGATACTTAGTGCCACTGATATTGAATTTGCGCATTTATCAAGTACATGAGGGGATATATCATCTGGACCTGTAGCTTTATGGGCATCTAACTCCATCAGTGCTTTGCATACCTTCGAGGCTCAAAGAATGATGTTCTCCAATACCTGCCCATGAGCTTCTGTCTCTGCAATCTGAGGGGTGGGGTACTTTCTACGGTAAAAACTGACTGAAACTCCTAGTTCAATACTTTGCAGGTCTCTTCATTGGTCACTGTGATGGTTCCATCTGCTCCCTTAAGCTTTAAAATCTGTTCTTTTACCTTCAGTTTTCCTCTGATAAAGCTGTGGAGAAGTTTGGGATTTTCTTTAGCCTACCTGGTTATGTGCCTTTCCTAGTCTCTCTCTACCTTTCTTCTTTTACTTAGGTAGTCATTTCTTGCTCTTTTAAAGGTCTGTCAGGCATTTATGTTTTTTCTCCTCCAATACCTTTTCCAACATTTGTCTCTCCACTCCTTAACATTTTTCCCTGGCATGAATTACACCTACTTTGGTGACAGGTATGAAGCAATCTACTATCTTCCCATATTTCTAACAAAAGGTGCGTACATTTCTTGTACAGATTTGTTGTTAAGTAAAGTTCTCCACACACTGGTTAATCTCTCCAGTTAATGGTTCATACTCAATTTTTTCAATATCCAACACATTATCTGTGAATACTAGATCAAGTAGCGATAGCTCATCCCCACCCCTGGCCCTCGTTGGTTCCAGTACATGTTGGTTATTGGGAATTCCCTTGTACGCAATCTAGGAATCCTGGCCCGAATGAGTCCTCACCACTGTATGGGTCAAGATTTATCCAATATATTTCTTTATGAATAAAATCTCCCATAATCAGAATCCTACATTTTCTCACTCGTGCCATGTTAACAACTGAGTTTATGACTTCAATAGTATATGACTTTCCTCATAAACTTCTAGCCTATGTTGGTTCCTTGGTGGGATATATACAGTAGTTATTATAATGCTCTCTGACCCACTATTTATGCGAGCAACAAGAAATTCCTTGAACTCGCTTTCTATTGCAAAGTTTATTTCTTCAACCTGAATTCTTTCACTTATGAGCAGTGGTATCCCTCCACCAGTCCTCTCAGTTCTTTCAACCCTTAATATTTTTAAGCCTTTAGGAGTCTCTGTGTAGACTCTGTGTCACTGTTTATGTCCTCACTCAACTTAGTCTCTGTAACTGCTACTATATTTGTCATACGTTGTGAATCCTATCTTTTAATTCTACTGCCTTACCAGCTAATCCATCTGTAATGTAGTGGCCTAATGACTGAGATGAAAGATTATTAGAGCTTTGGATGGATGACCAGCATCAGTGTCTTATCCCAGTGAGCCTAATTTTGATTCAGAAAAAACTAAAAGATTGTTTAATACAGTGAAAAGAGAAAAGGGGGAAGGGAGTGAAAATGAAGAATTTGTGGCTAGTAGGGGATGATTTATGCATTTTAAGGCTCGTGCTAATTTACAAAATCTTAAGGTGCAAAGTGGAGCTGCTAGTGGTGATGAGAAAGCACCAGGTGATTTTCCTAGTTCGTTGGCTGAGATGGTAAGGGAAGGGATTTACTATTCTTAACAAGTGTTTAATGTGGATGACTTTGGCTTGTTCTGGAAGTGTATACCTTGTTGTATGTACATTGCCAAGGAGGAGAAGACAGCACCAGGCTATAAAGCCAGCAAGGATAGACTAATTTTGCTTTTGAGGGCTAATGCTGCTTGCGACTTCAAGCTAAAACCCTTGTTAGTGTACTTCACAGAAAATGCAGGGGCACTCAAGGGCATTTGGAAGGGTCAACTGCCTGTCATTTGGAAGTCGAACATAAAGGGTTGGCTAACAGTTCAGACATTTTAGGACTAGATCAGCAACCATTTTGTGCCAGAAGTGGAGAGGTACTGTGCTTCCAAGGGTTTGCTTTTTAAGGTGTTACTAGTGCTGAACAATGTCCCTGGTCACCCTGTCCATTTGGATGACTTTCATCGGTGGTTTACCTTCCACCTAATACCACTTCCCTCATACAGCCAATGGATTGGGGTGTCATTGCCTCTTTTAAGGCCTACTACCTCTGAAGGACGATTGTCATGGCTCTCAGGGCAACTGAGAAGGACAAAGACTTATTCTCAAGAAATTTCGGAAGTCTTACAACATTCTTCAGGCTGTCAAGAATATTGCTGTTTCTTAAGATGAAGTTAAGTAGATGAACTTGAATGGCGTATGGAAGAAACTGTGTCCCCAATTTGTTAATGACTTCCATGGCTTTGAGGAGACAGTTGAGGCGGTCGCCAAGAACACTGTTGCCCTGAGTAAGGTGCTTAAGTTTGAGGTGGGAGCAGATGATGTTACATAGCTGCTGGAATCTCATGGAAATGAGTTACCTGCTGAGGACCTCATTTAGCTGGAGAAGCAGATGATTGCAGAGGAGGAAGAAATGCCAAGCCCAGAGCCCAAGAGATTTGCAAGTTAGGGCTTGGAAGAAGTTTTGCCCTGATAGAGGAAGAGTTGGCAAAGTTTGAGGCTGAGGATCCCAACACTGCCAGGTACATTAAGGTCTCCAATGGGGTCATAGATTGCCTGTGGTGTTAGAAGGAAAATTGGGATCCTACAAGATTCGCCTAGAACTTTTCTTCAAGATGGTAGAGCCCCCACCAACAGATCTTGTACCCTCTACCTCAGCTGTCTCTCCAGAGTCACCCCTTTTCTAGATTCACCTGCCTCACTCATTTGGCCCAGTATCTCCAGCACCTGCCTCAAGTTCTCCTGTCTCTCCACATTCACCTGCTCCACTCCCTCCAGCACCTGCTGCAGGTTCTCCTGCCTCTCTAGCTTCCTTCTCCCAATAAGTCTGTCTCTCCCTCCTGTGTAATGCCCCTTCTAGTGTGCAAATCAACCACAGAAGTAAAGGTAAGGAATAGTGCTCTTTTTTTTTTTCAATGTTTCATTTCATTATTTTATGTTTATGTCCTCCATGTATATTTTTAGCCCTAGTTATGTTTTCATTAGTCATAGAAATGTATTTTTATGTCTAAGATTATGAACTTGACTACTGCGTTAGCATAGGTTGGTGACGTAGGTCCTTATTTAGGTATGTTCTGACTTGCACAGAAAATCAAGTTACGACGCATCTTGAAGAATGGAACTGTGACGTAGGTCGAGTACTCCCTGTACTGTGATATATATATATATATATATATATATATATATATATATATATATATATATATATATATATATATATATATATATATATATATATATATATATATATATATATATATATATAATAGTGACCCCAACCCACAAACAAACCAACGCACAAACAAATTTTTGAAAAAAAATTTACCCCAACCCACGAACAAAATCCAACCCACGAACAAACATGTGTTGACCAAGCTACCACTTGTCCCACTCACCTGCTCTCAGTTCTGCATTGGTGCCCACGCTGTGTGATTACCTAATTGTGATTACCTAATTGTGTTTACGGGAAAGAGCCCAAAGCTCGTATCTTCCCGTCTCCTGATCGGTTCCATTTTATACTTAGTAATACTTATCATACCTGTCCTTAAAACTATGGATTGAGATAGCATTAACTACCTCCTCGCTTAGCGAATTCCAATTATCAACTACTCTTACACTGAAAAAGTATTTCCTTACATCCTGCGAAGAAGTTTTCTTACGAAGCTTCAAACTATGACCTCTAGTTCTAGAGCCAGCCATATCAAAATATCGATCCCTATCCACTCTATCATAACCATGAAGGAATTTAAAGACTGTCACCATATCCCCCCTCACTCTTCTAGCTTCGAGTGATGGTAAGTCTAATTCCCTCAGCCTCTCATCATAACTGAGATTGCGTATTTCTGGCACCAGTTTCGTGGCATGTCTTTGTTTGTTCATGATGTGTTCATAGTTCTTTCTTTATTTTCCATTGTTTTATCTTTCATATAGCCCTTAATATGTCTCCTAAGAAAGTTAAAAGTGTTATTGATATTGGGGGACTCTCCTTCCAAAAATTAGTCCACCTCCTCCTCCCCCTCCTCCACCACCACCATCCATGTATGCCAGCAACAGTCATGCACAAAGGTAAATACAGTACTGTTTCTTGCCTACGTTATTTTCTTTTACCTACAGTATGTTCTCTTTCCTACTGCATTTGTTATTATTGGGAGAATGTAACTACTTTTTTTTAAATTGGGCTTTGCTATTTTATACTGGGTATCAGTTAGTGTATGCTGTGTACCTGAATATGTACAAGTTTTGCTTTAATAGAGTAGAATTCCTTTCTATTATTGATGTAATTTTCCTTTTACAGATGAAATACATTTAACCTGTATTATATTTCATGTTTTTAGTGACTAAAAAAATTTTAAAATGAATATTTATTGTGACCAGGAACGGATTAATTGAATTTACATGCTTTTCAGTGGGAAATATAAATCCAACCCAAGAACAATCCTACCCAAGAAAATTTTTTTTGAACGGATTAAGTTCGTGGGTTTGGGTCACTACTGTATATATATATATATATATATATATATATATATATATATATATATATATATATATATATATATATATATATATATATATATATATATATATGATTCTCCAACAACTTTTGTATCTTAGTTCTCTAAGTTTGATATTAACACTTTAATACTTACCTTATAGGGAAGCCAATCAGTGAAGATAATATGAAAACCCTCACAGCTCATCTTCATATAGATTCAATGAAAAATAATCCTGCTGTGAATGCTGTCGCTGAAGCAGAGAATGGACTTCTCGACTTGAGGGAAGGTGGCTTCGTTAGACAAGGTACTGGTATAATTTAAGAAGTTTTGAAGCATTCTAAGACTTATCTGTCGTTTTTATGTGTCACTATTAATCTCCATTATGGGAGTGGACACAGACAAATTGGAGCTGTGTAAGAGGCTGGGTGTCTTTTCTAACACCCTCTGGTGGGCTTCAGTATGGGGTTGTCACTTTTAAAGTCGAGTGCTCTAACCACTGCATTACCGCTATCCCCAGAGATTACCTCATTCTGTGATCAAAATATATTTACTGTGCCAAGTGTAATAGACACGTTCATGAAAATGATAGGCCAGCAAAGGGATCAAGTGCATCATAAGCTTGGCACGAGATTGGCATGCGTATGCCTCCCTTGTAACTCTAAAGAAGTTTATAATGCTTATCAGTGGAGATGTACAAGGGAACTGTGCTAGTGTAGTGGTTAGTATACTTAACTCGGAAGGTGAAAAAGCCCCATAATGGGATTAATAGTGACATAAAACGTAATTTAACGAAAAAATATTTGGAAATGTACTTCATTTAATGAGGAGAGTGTTCACTGTCAGCTTACCCCAGCTAACAATTGAACAGGCAGGATATACAGCTTCAAATATCTGTCATTATTTTTACTCATTAACAACAAGTGTAAAATACCTCAAAACTATCAGATATTCATATAAAACCTTTTTTACAGAAATATTTTTTCTTCGTCACACTGAAGCTACTCAGTTGTAGTTTGTAGTTCATGTTGGTGATGACATACTTTTATTCGGCCGCTTAGTTTTTTAATAACATGAAAGTCTGTCTAGCAAGATTATTAATAATCTGAGAGTCTGTTTAGCTAGTTAGAATATTAATACTGTAATATCAAATTCTATTTAGCTAATTATATTATCAACGACATGAAATTTTATAGTTAGTTAGTTCATTATTTACACAAAATTCTATTTAGGTAGTTAACTTCTTATTGATATGATTGTATGTTTGTATTTAACATTTATCATAAAGTGTTTCGATTTTTATACTCTTTAATCGTTTTGATGATACAAGTTGATTGCACTGTTTTATTATTTATTTTCTTGGAGAAGCATAATAAAGTATTTAGGGAGGAATAATCAATCCTCCGTGGCATAATGGTAGCGTCTACGACTCTGAGGCAGCAGGTCGAGGGTTCGCGCCCCGTCACGGACTGAGGTTAGTAAGGGCATGCACTCAGGGTAACGATTACATCTGCCAAAACAAGTCCTTCGTAAGAAGGCAACCGTCCTAGCCCTTAGTAGAAAAGGGAGTTCGTGACGTAAAACCGAATCCAATCCAATCCAAGCAATCCTTCCTTATCACTCATCCCATCGAGCTTCAGACAGAGGGGTAGCAGTATATTTTATGTGTAATCATTCTTGTGGGGACTGCAGTAGGGTATTGTTTAGATCTTCCTACTTGGGAAGTGACAAACCTGTGTTCGAGCCCTTCGTGGGACATTGGGAAGGGCATCTAGCCTTAATTCTCTGCACTAATATTCTTTGTCCACCCGAATAATGAGGATTAGCAGTGGCACTTTAGACGGCAAACAAAATGACATATTTACTCATTCATGTATATGATCTGGGTGGGAACTGGCCTTGGTATGCTACACAAAGCAAATGGAGGACAAAATTGTTACAGCATAGTGGAAGAATGTGGTGGAGTGTTGCACACAATACGATGTGCTCAATGATGGGATCTTATTTAGCGTTTCTTCAACTACAATGAGCACATAGATTTATAAGTAGATTTTTATCTGCTGTGGTAGCTCAGTTGGTATAGCACCCTAAAGCTGTCAGATCTTTCTCTCTCATTCTGTTGACACTGGTGATTCATATGTTGAAGATGACATTTGGGTATAATTAATTACATGAAGGGCATGTATTACGTGGCAAAACTTGAATTCTACAGTATGCTACCCTTAGTTGTCATATTAGCTTTCAGATTTGATTATTTTGTTCATTGCAGGTTCTTTGGAGTTAATCACGTCTAATATGAACATGAAATCATATTTTCAGGAAAATTAGGTGGATGGAGAGAATATTTTGATGATGAAATGAGTTCGAGATTTGACCGATGGATCAGAGATAAAGGGCAGGGTCTGGATGAGAAGTTTAACTGGACTTGATTTACCTCAGAAAAGGTACTCTGTTGTTTGTTTATAATATTGTTGGTGTTGGGTACATTACAGAAATCTATATTTAGTAGTAAACTTTAGGTCACTATTTTGTATTAAATAGTAAAAATTAGCTCACGTGTGTATTTAGTAGTAAAAATTAGCTCACTATTTCGTATTTTCCAACTCAATACGTAGTTTTAAGGACAAATACGATAAATATCATTGAGTATAAAAGTGGAACCAACCAAGAATACAATGCACTTTTTCCGTAAGCACAGTTAGGTAATTACCTAATTGTGCTTACGGGAAAGAGCCCCAGGCTTGTAACATCCTGTCACTTGATCAGTTCCATTTTGTACTTAGTGATACTTATCATACTTGTCCTTAAAACTTTGGATTGGGTTAACATTAACTACCTCCTCGCTTAGCGAATTCCAATTATCAACTACTCTTGCACTATAAAAGTACTTCCATACATCCTGCGAAGAAGTTTTCTTACGAAGCTTCAAACTTTGACCTCAAGTTCTAGTGCCAGCCATATCAATATATTGATTCCTATTCACTCTATCATCATGAAGGAATTTAAAAACTCACCATATCCCCCCATAATCTTCTAGTTTCGAGTGATGGTAAGTCTAATTCCCTCATCCTCTCGTCATAACTGAGATTGCATATTTCTGGCACCTGTTTCGTGTCATGTCTTTGAAATTTTTCCAGCTTAACTACGTGCTTTTTCAAGTGCGGATTCCAAAAGGGGACTGCATATTCAAGTTTTAGCCTCACATAGGTTATATAAATATTTTTGAACATTGCCTTGTCCATGTGCCTGAAGGCTACCCTTACATTTGGTACGAAAGCATAGGCTGCCCTTACTATGCCTTTTATATGCCTATCTGGAGAAAAATCGGCCAGTTTGTTTACTGTACTCCTAGATCTGTCTCGTTCTCTGTGTCTTGAAGTTCTACTCCTGCCACCGAGTAGTCAAGCTTGGGCTTTCTTGCACTTGTATCCATTCTCAGTACCTTACATTTTGAATTGTTGAATTGCATTAGCCACTTTTCTGACCACTCATGCAGACAATTTAGATGTTCCTGAAGTTCTCTACCATTGGTCTCGTTTCTTATTTTCTTCACAACAATATTTGCATCATCTGCAAAAATATTCATGAATGAATATACAGACTGGTAGGTCATTTACATATGCATAGAACAAAAGTGGCCCTTAAACTGAACCCTGTGGAACTCCAATGCTAACTCTTCTCCATTCATACACTTGAGGGTCTTACTCTAACCCTCTGTTCCCTTCCTTCTAAGTATGTTTTTATCCATTTTAAGGCATTTCCACTTATTCTTGCTATTGCTTGCAGCTTCTTAATAAGTCTTCCGTGTGGGACAGTGTCAAATGCTTTCTGGAAGTCTAGGAATATGCAATCTGTCCAGTCCTCTCTTTCCTGTAATATTCATTTTACCTCATCATAAAATTCTAATAAGTTTGTTACTGCTGATCTACCTTCTCTGAAGCCATGTTGTCTCACTGACAAAAAGTTGAAGGATTCCAAGTGAAGAGAGATATGTTTCCTTTGTAGTTTCTCCATAACTTTGCAAACTATGCTGGTCAAGGAAACAGGTCTATAGTTTAGAGCCGTATCCCTCCTTTCCTTTTTGAAGATAGGTATCATGTTCGCTTGTTTCCAGCATCTTGGAATATCCCCTGACTCCAACGATTTTTTAAATATGATACTTAGTGCCGCTGATATTGAATTTTTGCATTTATTATGTACATAAGGGGATATATCATCTGGACCTGTAGCTTTATGAACATCTAACTCCATCAGCACTTTGCATACCTTTGTGGCTGAAGGGATGATATTCTCTGAAACCTGCCCATGAGCGTCTATTTCTGCAGTCTGAGAGGGTGGGGTATTTTCTACTGTAAATACTGACTGAAACTTCTTGTTCTATTCTTTGCAGATCTCTTCATCCGTCTCAGTGATGCTTCCATCCACTCTCTTAAGCTTTAAAACCTGCTCTTTGACCTTCAGTTTTCCTCTGATAAAGCTATGGAAAAGTTTGGGATTTTCTTTAGCCTTCCTGGTGATGTTCCTTTCCTAGTCTCTCTCTGCCTCTCTTCTTTTACTTAGGTAATCATTTCTTGCTCTTTTATAGGTCTGCCAGGCATTTATGTTTTTTCTCCTCCTATTCCTTTTCCAGCATTTGTCTCTCCACTCCTTAGCTCTTTTACACTCATTATCGAACCATTTCTCCCTGGCATGAATTACACCTACTTTGGTGACAGGTATGCAACAGTCTACTATCTTCCCATATTTCTCACAAAAGATGCAGACATTTCTTGTACAGATTTGTTAATAAATAAGGTTCATTCATTTTGATGCAATCTCCTATTGGATAGTTCCTCCTCATGTCGTCAGTGCCTCTACTCTCAGGCAGAACATGTTCAGTGATATACTCCATCAACAACAAACAGTGGTCACTCTTTCCAATAGGTGGTTCATACTCAATTTTTTCAATATCCAACACATTATCTGTGAATACTAGATCGAGTAGCGATGGCTCATCCCCACCCCTGGTCCTCGTTGGTTCCAGTACATGTTGGTGTAGGAAATTCCCTTGTATGCAATCTAGGAATCTTGCCCCGAATGAGTCCTCACCACTGTGTGGGTCAAGATTTATCCAATCCATCTCTCTGTGATTAAAATCTCCCATATTCAAAGTCCTACATTATCTCTCCTGTGCAATGTTAAGAACTGAGTTTATGACTTCAATAGTACCTATATGACTTTCCTCATAAACTTCTAGCCTATGTTTGTTCCTTGTTGGGTTATATACAAGTTATTATAATGCTTACTGACCCAGTATTTATGCGAGCAGCAAGAAATTCCTTGAACTCACTTTCTATAGCAAAATTTATTTCTTCAACCTGAAACCTTTCACTTGTGAGCAGTGCTATCACTCCAACCGTCCTCTCAGATCTTTCAACCCTTAATATTCTAAAGCCCATAGGAAAAACTTTGACACTGTTTATGTCCTCACTCAACTTAGTCTCTGTAAGTGCTACTATATCTGCCTTACTGTTGTGAATCCTATCTTTTAATTCTACTGCCTTACCAGCTAATCCATCAGGATATGTGTTTAACAATCTTAATGAGGCCCCATCCCCTTATCTTCTATCATTATCTTCTTTATCTCCCCTTTGTCTCGAAGAACCCTGATATGAACATTTATTTTCTCTTCATTTCTTTCCTTATTTAACCGTCTTGTCTCTTGCAACAAGTTTTTTTATTTTTTCCACATTTTCCTGAGTTCTGTATTGTCTGATGAAGACGTTTTAGAATTCCTGAAGGTCTTTTAGGCTTTTTCCTCATCAATATTTCTCTACATGTCTCCCCTCTCTCAAAGGTTACTTTAGTTGGTCTTTGCTTTCCCTCCCTTGAATATTTACCTAGTTGGTGAATGATTACAATATACTCAGGACCACATACTACTCCGAGCTTTCTTATCAGGTCTAAAATCCTAGCTTTATTTTCTTCAAGTCTCCCCTGCCATGTTGGCGCCAGGGAGTCGCTTATGCCCGAGATTACCACTCTCTTCTTTTTATGAAGTGCCTGTTTAATCAGTGGATATATCCTTTCCATCACAACGTCTTTCATTTTTTCTATTACTGTTTCTTTATAGTCAACTGTTTATATGTTTTTCAGTGCCACCACCTTGACAGCCTCGTTTACTTCCACATTCCCCTTTAGTGCATTAGCAAAGGAAGTTTTCATGGCATCATGTTACGTATTCAGCTCCTGACACTCTTTTCTAAAATGTTAGATGTGTTCCTTAATCTGGACATTCCAGAGAAGAGCAGTGAACTAACATTTAATTCATTCAGGTTGTCATTCAGCTGTTTGTTGTTAGCTTCTTGTTTAGAATTTGTGGTTTCTAGTGCACTCTTTTCCCCTTCCAGCTTCTTTATTCGTTTTTCCAGTTCTTTTCTGTCTTACCCTTTTGCTTTATTTGCTTCCGCCAAAAGTCTTATTTTCTCTTAGAGTGTTTCATCCTCTTATTTCTCCATCCATATTCCGAATTTTATCATCAAGGTTTATAACAATTGTTTCTAATTCCTTGACTTTTTACTTCAACCTCCTAACAGCCACTCTTCCTCCTCCTACATCCCCTGGAAATCCCCTACCACCCCTCCCCGACCATTGGATGGAGGGTTAGGGACAGAGATTGCCCCATTTTGATGTTTTCCCTTTCACAGAATATAGAGAGAAGAAGAAAAAAGAAAGAGAAAAGTTTCTTTTTAAGATTTACAATTTCTGTATTTTTATATGAGCACAATTTATTTACTCAGTTCATCTCTTTTCTGATAACACACATTCTAACTAAAACTGTCATTTCAGAGAAAAAATATTAATCACTTGTTAACCAAGGTTTGTTATCACAGGATCAGACTTTAACTCTAACTCAATATATAAAAATAAAAAAATAAAAGAGAACAAAGCAAAAAGAAAAAATAAGACAGCTGTGCCACTGGCAACTTAACAAAGTACTGTTGACAGGTTTATTTTTCGTATTTATTTAATTATTCAGTTATTTCATATTACAAACTATCACATTAATCTAAATTGGAAGGATATTGATTTTAACAATATATGGAACCACAGGATCAGATAAACGGCTGTAAGAGCTCTCCCCAATTTACACAAAAAAATAGGTAATGTACTTACCTAATTGTACTTACCTAATTGTGTTTACGGGAAAGAGCCCAAAGCTCGTATCTTCCCGTCTCCTGATCGGTTCCATTTTATACTTAGTGATACTTATCATACCTTTCCTTAAAACTATGGATTGAGATAGCATTAACTACCTCCTCGCTTAGCGAATACCAATTATCAACTACTCTTACACTGAAAAAGTATTTCCTTACATCCTGCAAAGAAGCTTTCTTACGAAGATTCAAATTATGACCTCTAGTTCTAGAGCCAGCCATATAAAAATATCGATCCCTATCCACTCTATCATAACCATGAAGGAATTTAAAGACTGTCACCATAACCCCCCTCAATCTTCTAGCTTCGAGTGATGGTAAGTCTAATTCCTTCAACCTCTCATCATAACTGAGATTGCGTATTTCTGGCACCAGTTTCGTGGCATGTCTTTGAACTTTTTCAAGCTTAGCTATGTGTTTTTTTCAAGTGTGGATTCCAAAAGGGGGCTGCATATTCGAGTTTTGGCCTCACATAGGTTACATAAATATTTTTGAACATTTCCTTGTCCATGTGCCTGAAGGCTACCCTTACATTTGATAAGAATGCATATGCTGCCCTTACTATGCCATTTATATGTATTTCTGGAGACAAATCTGCCAGTATGTTTACTCCTAGATCTCTCTCATTTTCTGTCTCTTAAAGTTGTACTCCAGCCACCGAGTAGTCAAGCTTGGGCCTTCTTGCACTTGTACCCATTCTCATTACCTTACATTTTGAAGTATTGAATTTCATTAGCCACTTTTCTGACCACTCATGCAGACTATTTAGATCCTCCTGAAGTTCTCTACCATTGTTCTCGTTTTTTACTTTCTTCACAATCTTTGCATCATCTGCAAACATATTCATGAATGAATTTACAAACTCTGGTAGGTCATTTACATATACAAGGAACAAAAGTGGCCCTAAAAGTGAACCCTGTGGAACTCCACTACTAATTCTTCTCCATTCAGACACTGAGTGTCTTACTCTAACCCTCTGTTCCCTTCCTTCTAAGTAAGTTTTTATCCTTTCCAAGACATTTTCACCTATTTTAGCCATTGCTTGCAGCTTCCTAATAAGTCTCCCATGTGGAACAGTGTCAAACGCTTTCTGGAAGTCTAGGAATATGCAATCTGCCCAGCCCTCTCTTTCCTGTAAGATTCGGCTTACCTCATCATAAAATTCTAATAAGTTTGTTACTTCTAAACTTCTAAACCTCCTTCAAGGCAGGACTGGAGAGCTTCTTCTTCATCCCCTCTCAAAATATCATTAATATTTTCCTCTAATATTTTGGACAGTCTCGCTAACTACAATTATAATTTTTTTACTCACAATACGCAGCAGAATCTCTCATTCAGGGGAATTTTGTTTGCTTTATACTTTAGTCCTGGTCAATAAAAAACACTAAGGAAAAATTCGAGAGATACAGATTGCGTCTTCTAATGTACAGGAACCAATGAGGACCAGGGGTGGGGATGAGCCATAGCTGTTTGATCTAGTATTCACAGATAATGTGTTAGATATTGAAAAAATCGAGTATGAATCACCAATTGGAAAGAGTGACCGCTGTGTGTTGTTGATGGAATACATCATGGAAGATGTTCTGCCTGAAAGTAGAGGCACTGAGGACAAGAGAAGGAACTATCCAAAAGGAGATTACATAAAAATTAATGTTTTTTTTTTTTTTGCAGTTTTTGACTGGAGAATCTTTATTTAACAACAGATCTGTACAAGAAATGTATGACATCTTTTATGAGGAATATGGGAAGATAGTAGTTTGTTGCATACCTTCCACCAAAATAAGAGTTATTCATGCCAGGGAGAAATGGTTAAATAATGAGTGAAAGAGAGCTATGGAATGGAGAGAGAAATGCTGGAAAAGGTATAGGAAGAGAAAGCATAAATTCATGGCAGACTTATAAGAGAGCAATAAATGATTACCCAAGTAAAAGAAGAGAGTCAGAGAGAGACTATGAAAGGGATATCACCAGGAAAGCTAAAGAAAATCCCAAACTTCTCCACGGCTTTATCAGAGAAAAACTGAAGGTCAAAGAACAGGTTTTAAAGCTAAAGAGAGTGGATGGAAGCATCACTGAGACGGATGAAGAGCTTTGCAAAGAATTGAGCAAGGAGTTTCAGTCAGTATTTACAGCTGAAAATACCCCTCCCCCCTTCAGATTGCAGAGATAGGAGTTCGTGGGACAGTATTTGAGAACATCATCTTTTTAGTCACTGATGGAGTTAGATGCGCATGAAGCTACAGGTCCTGATGATATATCCCCTTATGTACTCAACAAATGCGCTAAATCAATATTGGCGGCACTATTTATCATATTTGAAAAGTTGCTGGAATCAATGGGAGATTCCAAGGTACTGGAAACAAGCGAACGTGGTACCTATCTTCAAAAAGGGAAGGAGGGATACAGCTCTAAACTACAGACCTGTTTCAATAACCAACATAATTTGCAAAGTTATGGAGAAACTACTAAGAAAACACATCTCTCTTCAGTTGGAATCCTTCAACTTTCTGTCATTGAGAAAACATGGCTTCAGAGAAGGTATATCAGCAGTAACAATCTTATCATACAGGAAAGAGAGAGCTGGGTAGATTGCATATTCCTAGACTTCCAGAAGGCATTTGATACAGTTCCACACGGGAGAATTATTAACAAGCTGCAAGCAGTGGCAAGAATAGGTTAAAATGGAATGGATAAAAACTTCCTTAAAAGGAAGGGGACAGAGGGTTAGAGTAAAGGGGTGTTTACATGGTCAAACGGTTCGTCAAATGCGGTTCGACAGACAGTTGTTTGAAGTGATGTTCGAACGTGTGAACGGGGTATTTGGTTGTCAAACACGTTTGTTGAACGTGTTCAACAACCAAATACCCCGTTCACATGTTCAAACATCACTTCAAACACTTGTCTGTCGAACCGCGTTCGACGAACCGTTTGACCGTGTAAACCCCCCTTAAGATCCTCAAGTATCTGAATGGAGAAGAATTAGTAGTGGAGTTCCAAAGGATTCACTTTTAGGGCCACTTTTGTTCCTTGTATATGTAAATGCCCTACCAGATTCTGTAAATCCATTCATGAATATCTTTGCAGATGATGCAATGATTGTGAAGAAAGTAAGAGACGAAAACAATGGTAGAGAACTTAAGGATGACCTAAATAGTGTGCATGGGTGGTCAGAAAAGTGGGTAATGAAATTCAATACTTCTGGATGTAAGATAACGAGAATGGATGCAAGTCCAAGAAGGCCCAAGCTTGAATACTTAATAGCAGGAGCAGAACTTCAAGAGACAGAGAATGAGAGATATCTAGGAGTAAACATACTGGCAGATTTTTCTCCGGTAATGCATATAAATGGCATAGTAAGGGTAGCATATGCTTTCTTTGCAAATGTAAGGCTAGCCTTCAGGCACATGGACAAGGAAATGTTCAGAAGTATTTATGTAACCTATGTGAGGCCAAAGCTTGAATATGCAGCCCCCTTTTGGAATCCACACTTAAGAAAGCACATAGTTAATCTGGAAAAAGTTCAAAGACATGACACGAAACTTGTATCAGAAATACGCAATCGCAGTTATGAGGAGAGGCTGAGGGAATTAAACTTACCATCATTCGAAGCTAGAGGAATGATGATGGTTTTTAAATTCCTTCATGGTTATGACAGAGTGGATGGGATCGATATTTTGATGCAGCTGGCACTAGAACTAGAGGCCATAGTTTGAAGCTTTGTAAGAAAACTTCTTTGCAGGATGTAAGGAAGTACTTTTTTAGTGCAAGAGTATTTGATGGTTGGAATTCGCTATGCGAGTAGGTAGTTTATGATAGCTCAATCCATAATTTTAAGGACAAGTATAATAAGTATCACTAAGTACAAAAATGGAACCAACAAGGAGACGGGGAGTTACGAGCTTGGATCTCTTTCTCGTAAGCACAAGTAGGTAATTACAGTCAAAAGTGTGTATTGATGATGCCGTTGGCAAAATAATAGAAGACTGTTTGTTGGTAAGGCAAAAAGGCACCTTTAATTTTACAATTTGCTCTTAATGTTTGGAGATAATTGTATACAAGTAATGTAAATCGTAATGAAGTATTTTTCTTAGCTGAATAGTATTAAGTACAAAGTAGTGACACTATTAAATATGCTTCAGTTTTTAGGCCATGGGCCAAAGAAGAGAACAAGAGCCACATGTAATGACTGAGAAAAATTAATTTCGGTGTGCAACGTTCAATATGCCATATTTTTGCAACCATTCAGTATACTGTAAAGGGATTTTCAACTTTATTGTCGTTTGAACATTGGGATCACTAGCTGCTTTTAGGAAAATAGTGTTGACAGAATTCAGTGCTTTGCTTTAGCTCCATTTTGACTGAGTTGGCACGTGTTCCATGCCCCATGGCCTCATTTATAAATATTTAAATGGTTAATATTGAATTTATAAAAATTTGTTATGAAGATCTAGTGGCTCAATACCTTCTACCTAGTAATGAAAAAGCAAACTAGATATAAGTAGAGAGATACTCAGATAGTATACCCCTTGCCTAGGTAATGAAGAGGGAAATATTAATAAAGCCATTTTCTGGTTAGGATATAATACCATCCTTTCGTTCTCACAAGCCTTTTTGTTGCCCCTTGTGATGCCATTCACTATTGTAGTGATAGACTAGTGTGTTTTAATCTGTGATTCTGATATCCCAGTTCTAACTATTTCTAGAGTACCCTCTCCTTCAGAATAGACTGAAGACCGTCATGGCGTATTTAGTCACGCCTTTTATTGAGAATTGAGGTTGTAGGAGGCGTTTACTCTGCTTGTTCACCACAACAGATATTTAAGGTTCCTCATTATATATTAGAAATGTAAAGTATGAATGAAGAGGTAGTCAATATTCTGCATTTTGAGCTCTATTCACTTTCTGTTGGTCAGGTCATGTTCCACTCTAAATATATTGTCTGCTTTTGGACATATTGAGGATTTATAATTATTAATACCGCCGAAAAGAGAGTTCCTTGGTTCATAGATTATCATAGTAATCTGGAGAAAAATTGATATTGTGACGGTAAAGGAACTATCAGTACTCCATGTAATGTTTAATAACCCTGTAAATTATTAGGTTTGGTTCAGTGACTTTGTAAATATGAATCTCCATAGAGCACCCTGGGGTTATCCTTCTTTACAAGATCCAAATATGTCCTATATGGAGAAGGAAAATGTAGTATATAGTGAACGCAAACAGTTTGGGCATCAGCCATGATATTAATACTTTGTGTTTCTCAACAACAGGTACAACAACATTGATTATAGGGTATAACAACTTACATCAGAACAGAAAGGAAATTAAAAATTCTCATGGAAAGAACTTTTAGTGTTTTAATGATAGATTTTTGTTTATATCTATATACAGGACAGTAAGACAAGACACACTAATAAATCAAGTGGAAGGAGTGTCATGAAGATAAAAAGGCAATACTAGAAAGGAATAAATAATTTATTGAACTTTTTTTGTTTGATGATTTATTTGAAACTCAAACAATACTTGTGTCAGACAGACACACTTGCACAATCAATAAAAAATCATTAACTGCTTATTACATCCTTGAAATATTTATTGCCATAACATTAAAACTGTGAAACACTTTTCTCAGTAAAGATGGCGAACGTGTCAGGGAGCCAGTCAGGGCCAGCCAGAGCTAAGTATGCTATTGAGGCATTCACTAACCTCTGATTGTACTAGTCAATCTCCTTACTGACCATATTTGCTAGGCAATTTTCACGTCAATAAGTGTTTGCTCCAAATCATTCCTCTGTTTGCCACCTTTCCACACTGTGGAAAATGTAAAATTTGGAAGCTTTGAGGAAACGCTAGACCCTAATTGAACTCTATTCCTCTCACACCCACACTGTGGATTTGAATTGGAGGTAAGTAGAGTGCCATAATTGATAAGCCCTGAGAAGCTGCCTGTCACTCGTGGCACACTCTCCCCAAACATGGATAAAACTAGTGCACCCAACATCTCTTGATGATTCAAGTGCAAGATTTGGCATTAAGTTGGCACTAAGTTAACGTATCATATATATATATATAATTGGCACTTAAGTAATACTGTTATTTTCCATATCGGGGCAAAGCAATGCCACGTATACAACTAGTAAACTACACGCGAACATAGTGACACGTGAAGAACAATGATATGTAAATCTGTGCCTAATACACATTCCCCCTGTAAAGTACAAGTAACCTCTCCTGCACTGACTAGCTGTAATGCTAACGCTGAAGATTCGCCGAGAGGCGGCCCACAAGCTGTGCCTGCTGATGACAATGTTATGTCCCGTTCTTATTCCTCCCACTCAGTAAAATAATTTGCAATGTTACTTAGAATTTTTGTTTTTATACTGGACACTTAAGTAGGTGTCTCATATCAAAGGTTCTGATGTTATAAGTATGATTTAAGTGTTCTTTCTGATGTGAAACCTGGTAACATTAATCTCAAAGTTAATGCCAAATTGGCTCCCATTCAGTGTGGCACTTCAGCCTAGGAGATCAAATGTGTGTGAGTGCCAGATGACTATAACTTTGAGGTTAGGCATGAGATCATTGACAAACTTTGTCATCAGCAGGTCACCTCACTGCTGCGTGGACACAAATTCAGGCGTCAGAAGTAGATACCGTACAAGAAAACAGTATAAAACAACGTCGCCGTTTAGCTGAAAACAGTACTGAAAGACATATGATATTAAGTGTACACATTTCTATTGTAATACACTGCTCGACCCTGTTCAGTTTCATATAAGGCAAATACTGAGAGCAAGAGGGATGTAGTGAGCTGCAGGTCAGGTCAGGTCAGGGCAGGTCAGGTGATGGGTCGGGTGTTTAGGTCGAAGCGGCAACGGTGGTGGCGCCCTAGGGATGGGGTGAGAGGGCTGTCCAGGGGAGAAAAATGGATAATGACTAGCCCGTGCTTCAGATTCTGGTATACCCCAATGTGGCAGTTAAGAAGTTAATTGTGATGGCTCGAGGCACCTTTTTACTTTAATTAGATTGTCTGGCGAAAGCAGCGTGAACTGCATGTGATGATGCTAATGTGAGCCTAAGTTTTACGTGGTCCCTGGAGGTTGGGAGGGGAAGATATATGGTCCTAGGTTGAAGGTGCCATTTACATACTGGCAGCTTCCCTCACCACCATCCACAAGGCTTCCCCACCATCCAGGTTATCCCGCTATTCCACGAATGGGCCTAATACATGGAGTAACCAAAAAAAAAAAATATATAGATTTGGTTTTATGCCCTGAGATTTTCTTTTTTTTTTTTCTTAGCAAAATATTTATAGAAAGCAACAAACACATGTGAGTGAGGGTTAACTGCCAGGTGTAGCATAATTAAGGTGAGCACTATCGCTAGTAAGCCAAGGCCCTATTACTGCATCTGTGCTCGTCGGGTATCACAAGGGCCGAATGTGGCACGGTGCCACTCCCTACCCGACGGCAACTTAATGACCTAACCATCTGTATAACAAATTAACAATAAGACACGTGCGCAACAGAAAGACTCATGACACCGATTCATATGCATATACAAATTAGTCAGATATTGCTATATCAACCATACACAGCCCTAGCAAAATCATAAAAAAGCATATGCAATGCAATGTGTGGCTACTCTGTATCAAACAGTTGCTATAGTGATCAGCGAGTCTATGAATTGGGTACAACCTACCAAAGGTGACTGGATAGGCTGGTGTACCTATACTCGCTTTTTATGATAATTGTATGTATAGTGGGTGTAAGCTTCTTAGTTAAGACTTTGTATTAAGGATGCATAATAATAAAAAGGCATTGTTAAATAATTACATCTTGATTTCCCTGTATAATTTAGTCCCACTTTCCTTCCTGGGATTTTATTTTTTTTTTTTTACAAATATAATGAGACATTTTGAGACACCCACCAAACATACCACATTTGCGACACCAAAACCTTACATTTTTAATTTGTTGTTGCACTTTAATTTTTTTTTTGGTAATTTTTCCTACTGGGTCATGCTCAGTAACGTTAGATACTAATCAAATCACAGAACTGAGCAATGCAAATTCACAGCTCTTTGACTATAGTTTACCTTGGGTATTAAACAATAGATGAGAGGTTACGCTGCGCCATTTGCACCAGGCTTGGCAACAGCATTCGCCAGTCTCACATGGAATGGCTTAGGCAGCAGCTGTGCGCTGCACTCACAATGGTGCCCAGGCACTCATTGTGACTCTAGAGGGTTCTAGAGGTGTCCTAAAGGGTCCTGGTGCAGCTAGTGAGACTAATGGGGGAGGGGCTGGACACGCCCCGCCACAATTCTCCAATGACAATGCCTCTTTGCCCACTGTTTTATTGTAAACTATCAATGTCTTTTCGTGCATGTAATACTTGTACGTTAAGTGTCTTGTGTCTATATTCAGTATGAATAATGTGTGGAGTCATAAGTGGGCAGTTTGGTTGTCGGATGTGTCGACTGCTCCTGACTAGGAGGTCAGCTAGGGACCTCAACATGCCCGAGGCAGACAAGAGGTGTGTGAAGCACGGCCAAGTGGCGGAACACACTAGTTGGTCAACATCTGGTATTGGGGGTGAGGGTCTTTTAGAACTTTACGATGTCTAATGCTAAACATTGTGGCAATATACCTTAACAGTAATTAAAAAGTGTTTTATCACCATATACTACAATATGATTAAAAAATCAATGACATGCCATATGAAAACAATAAATAAATGCTTGGCACACATTCGACTAGACTTGAAGCCTTACCAGCCTCTCACAACTAGACAGTACATGGGACTAAACTTTAAATGCTTATGAAGCCCTACGACGTATGATAATATGTCTTTTACAAAACCCTGTGGAAGCCAATGGTAGCTTCATTTCATGAAGGTTCAGAAGGAAGCATAAGAAAATACTTTCAATTCTAGGAAACATCTAAAGCTTTGAGATAGAAATATTAAATATTTACTGACATTTACTATTATTATTATCTGATGCATCCAAGAACTTTGAGATAAGATTATAAAATTCAGAGTGTATCTACAGAACAACACCTCTATGTATACATAGCAGTAGATAACTATTTCTTTGTCATTACAGTTAATACTCTAAATCTAGAAATAAGCTCAACTATATGATTGATCAGTCATATACTGAAGGTGGAGTATTTTAATAAAAATATCATTTTCAGTTAATCGACTAAAATATCAAGCCTTTTTTCCACATTTTAGCCTCTATTATCAAGTGATCCAGTCAGAGAGTATAAAATGGTATGCGTGTATACAATACTTCAGTTATCACAGTCACATTTCTAGTTCCAGCTGGAGAGCATTCAGATGGTGATGATGCTTGAGCAAACATGGTTGGCTGGCACAGGGGCTCAGGCAAGGTGGGGAGTAGTGGCCGCCCTGGCTGGGGGGATTAACTGAAAATGTTGTACACTGAGCTACACAATTTTTGCAAGGGGCCGACCTCAGCTCCGCTTTTGCAGCTGCGGTAGTAAGCTACCGGCCGGACCCTGCTCACATCGAGAATATAAAGTGATAATTGTGATAATGTGTGTCATTAATTACGGGCACTGGGGCATTTCCCAGCCACGCCCACCATGGCCGACATGCCCCTCCACCGCTTGACACCAGTGAAGAATGGCACCAGCATCACCTCTTATCTCTTACACCTGCTAAATGATGGAAGTGATAGTCAAAAATGCAAAGTCAGATTTACAAATTCACAAGCGTCACTTTTTGAGTATTGTTCAATCTTATTTCACATATTTGGAGTAATAACATTTCAAATTTGGAAATCTAGTTGGAGTATCGAGGCAGGCAGTATTGTGGTGGTGGTGGAAAAAGATATGATGAACTGGTGGCACTACTGAATGCTTGACCAAACACCGGTTGTTGCGTGGGAGGCTGGGCCGATGGTGGCCAGCTGTACTATGGCCGCTCCTGGGTTGGGGTTAGGCTGGGACCCCGGCAATGCAGGGCGGCAGATATGCTAGAGGCTGGTCGCATCAGTGAATAGGGGCTCGCACGATGTGGTTGGGTGCTACGTACTGGTAACCCACGCCCGCCATGCCTAATCCAGCTGTCTCCATTGCTATCCTGCAACACACACCATGTGACACACACCCATGACTTATGTCAAAAGGTTGATTATAAATTACTGTACTCCTTTGTAACTAATTGTATCTATCATAATAGTAATTTGTCATCAACTCTTAAACATTTACATGAGTTAGTAATATGTTAACACAGGCAAAGTCTCACTTATATTAGTAAAAAAAAATCTGAAAAAATTATCTTAAGTTCTACTGTTGGTTTTACAAAAATAAAGTTATAACCCCATATATTTATACCTTATTCCTGACATCAGTGTAACTTATATCTTTTTCTTTCTCAGCGCTTTATAATTGCACTTATGTTTATCACATATTTTTTTATGTAATGATCATTTGCTAATATTATGGTAATCCTTTCAATATTTTTTTTTTCATTTCCATAGTAATAGTAATACTAGATAGAATAAGTATGAGGAACATGTTTATGATTGATTATGTAATCTGTGGTTTTATTTTAGAGAAAGTTTGTTCATAGTTTTAAAAGACGTGTTCTTTTTCACAATTGTTAAAGTAATTAATTGCATTTCTGTATACTGCATAGGGTATTTTGCTTCTTATGTTAATTTCCTGATGGGTTTGGCTAGTTTTCTGTGCATCATCATCCATTTAAACAGACACTAGTATTACATGTAATATGTTAATGAATGTTGAAACCTTAAAATATAATTAAAGTACTGTATTGCATTTGTCAGACTGTTATAATCTGCAATAATATTTGTATAGATTATTCATGTACCTTAGTTTTTATGTTGTGTGTGCACCTAACATGAATTTCTGATTGTAGAAAAGTAAAAGAAACTAACATGGTGTATGTGTTCTCCAAATTTGACAAGGATGAAAAGATATTGGTATTGGAGAGCTCCCATTTGGTGTCAGCGTATTTCACTGTGCTTGGATGAAGACTTCGTCCAGGTTGAGAGATACAAAATTTATGGTCCATTCTTAAAAGATGGTCAAGAAGAGCAACCCTAGGGTGCTATAGGGTTATTCTTATTTACAAGGTAAGTCTCCTAATGTAACTTAACCTAGCCTAACAATTTTCATTTACATAACTTGAAGTGGGGGTCTGGGAGTTACGCCTTTTTTTTAGAACCAACTTGCCAGCTTTATGTTGCTGTTACTGAATAAATCTCAGCCCATTCACAAGCTCTCACTTTTACCCAATTTTAATAACTTTTCCTTCTGAGTATTCACTTTCCACTGGTACAAGTATAAGGTCCTGGATTACTTCTCATAAGGTTACTTATTACGTATGTTACAATATACATTTGGCAGCGATTATTTGCCACTTTGCCTTCCATTTACTGTGGTGTTTCATGGTACATCTCTGGCCACTTTGCCATCCATAAACCTTGGCTGCTTGGGCTTACTTAAACCTTGAAGTTTATGGAAAATTATCAGCCACTTTGCCTTCCATAAATCTTGAAGTTCATGGAAAATTATCGGTCACTTTGCCTTCCATAAACCTTGAAGTTCTTGGATAATTATCAGACACCTTGCCTTCCATAATCTGAAGTTCCATCGTTCATTATCGGCACCTTTTTCCTGCATAAACCTCTGAGTTTCATGGTCCATTATCACCCTCTTCGCCATCCATTAACCTCTTATCTCCATGGTTCATTACCTGTCACTTCGGAATCGATGAACCCTAGAGATCCAAGTTTCTTATCCACAAGTATATTAGGATTATATTCTATTCCCGAAAACCATATCTTTATGTTGAAATTGAGATCCTTGTTGGTAATGATGTTAAACCTATCAGGGTGGAGGATGCATACCAAAAAATAACCAATGAAAATTTCATATGGATTCTTCTTGGTTTGCACTCCTCTCTGACAAATTCATTTTTTTTTTTGCTTGACAATTGACAAACAACAATGAAGCCTCCTTAAGTTGTGATCTTTCTTTGTATTGGAACTTGCATTTGGGCTGAAATCTTTTCATCTGCAATAGCGTAAAGCTGGTTAGTTTGCTAAAAAATGCACGGATTTTGCATGTCTTGATCTGGATCAGCATTTCATCTGACAGCAGTGTGCTATGTACAGATACAGAAGGGTAACCTCCCGTGGTGATACCTATACTCATACCTTTCGGGGTAGAGATTATACCAATAACTTATTCATAAGCATCATGGTCTCCTTGTTGTTGTTGTGTATACATATATAAGGGGGTTTTCTGTTTATGTCCTCGAGTTATGATGTTTCATGATTACAGCACATCTCCCATTAATTATATTGCTTTATTTTTGATAACTTTTGGCCTGTATTATGTATCCCAATTGTAATGAAGATTCTTCTAATTGCATTGCTTCTAAGAAAATGAAAGCTACCACCATGGAAGTGACATTAGAGATCGTAAAATGCTTGGAATAGGGAGAAACTTGACTTCTGCATTAGCATAGGTGTATATTTAGGTGTGTACTAACTTGCACTGAAATTTGGGCTACATTACATATCAGTAACGGAACTCTGACGTAAGTCTAGGACCCCCTGTGTATATATATATATATATATATATATATATATATATATATATATATATATATATATATATATATATATATATATATATATATATATATATATATGATAATATTTTTTTTTATTAAGGTATTATTATTGTATTCACAAAATGGTTGTATCACTTAACCTTCCTTAGACTCTAAGTTGGCCATTTAATGTGCTAATTCAGTAGACTTGGCAACACCTGAAATTTGATAATTTTACTAATACCATATTAATATACCAACATAATGCATACACATTTATCTTTCAACAAGAGTCATCTTCTTTAATGTATTAATGAATAATAATACCAAATAATTTTGTCCGTAGTATATGGAAAAATATTATACAATACAAAATGTCAAAATAGTTTTTTTTTTATGTCAAACTAGTTTTTTTTTTTATGAGTATATAGTTTTACTACTGATGGAAATCAAAGTACCAAGCAATACAGGATTATTTGCTCAATGCTTGAATTCTGGATCATTTAAATAAAAATTATTTGAAACTTATTGTCAACTACAAACTTTCATGCAATTTAGTGCCCGTTGTCATTATATCGTTTTCATTCAGTGGGCTATATTGCAAATAACTTGGAATTTTTGTGTGTTTAATAGACACAGGGCTACTTTGAAAATAGAATATGTCACCAATTCCTTTGTCAACTGTGTAATAATTCTTATAGGGTATATGGTAGGAAAAGCCCATTAAATAAAACAACGAAAATATATAAAAAGTACTTATTAATTTCGTGACCTAAACTGGTCACCAGTTTAGGTCACGAAATTAATAAGTACTTTTTATATATATATTTTCGTTGTTTTATTTGATGGGCTTCTCCTACCATTTTAGACTGCATGCTAACAGTCCAGTGTAATTAAATTATAGGGTATACTATATATATATATATATATATATATATATATATATATATATATATATATAATATATATATATATATATATATATATATATATATATATATATATATATATATATATATATATATATATATATATATATATATACACGTTGACATTCTGTAGCAAAGACAAAAGGAAACGATGCTGCAGTTGGGTTTAGTACATTCGACAAATTCCATTTCAGTGACAGTCCATTTAGCAATGAACTTTCTGGAGCCATGCAAATTTTTAAATTTTGAAGACCTAAGCTAGCTATCTTGACAAAATGGATGGCACCCGAGTGTTTGCCACTAGAGTTTATAAACAATTTATGATGAAGTCATGTTAAAACAGGAGGTACTACATTTCAAAATATCTTTACGTACATAGCAAAATTTCAGATATATGGACCTCATAAAGTTGGAGTTATTATAGAGACAGTGTTGAAAATCTGAAATATATACTTACTGAATTTTTATTTCTTGCCAAATGATAAAAAATACAGTAGTATATGTTCATTAAGACCTTCGTAATATTGATTAGAGTTATGATAGAGAAACTTATTGTGAAAAATATGAGTTTTGAGTATATTTTTGCATAGTAATTACTAAATAAAAAAAACGGTAGGTTGCAGAGTGTTGAGTTCTTAAGTTACTATTTTTCTTTAAGGGTAAAACTACTGAATGTCATATCAGCTTTGTAATTATCTATAATTGGAAAATAAATGCCTAGCAAACATTCAATGCACCTGCGTCTGTTATTGCAGTGCATCTGTGAACTCACTGCATTACATAGTCGGTAAGTACCTCAATTTTTCTAAGTATATTTTTAGCTGTAGTTGAAAGTTACTTTTATAACTTAAGACATGTTTGAGCTACATTTAAAACAAACCTTATAGATATTTTTTTGTTTATTTAAGGTTGGTTATATCTTCAAAATGTTTTGTTTTTAAAACATGTAATTTTAACCTGATTATTTGAAAAATATTTCTGTTTGCATAGTAACCGGTCTTTCAAGCCAGTTTTATATTTAAGAAGAACCCCCACACCATTTTCTGTTGGCCTGGTAGTTTGCATATTAAAGGTTTTATTTGAAACATTTTCCACAATAAAAAAAAAACACATTCTTGATATTAAGTTTGGTAAATTTAAAAATTTTGATTACCTAATTGGTACTTATTACTAGTTGGTACTTATTACAAAGCCCGTAGTTTAAATAACACTAATTTGGATTCTAATGAGAGAAACTTAATTATTTTGATAGTTACTGTATGGTTTAAAGAAGCTCGTACGGTTGTGTTCAAGAGTATGAACATCTTTTTCATTTGTTCATTGCTCAAATAATTTAATTTTCAAAATGTTATATATTCACTTCTTATTGAAATATAATTTTGTTTCTAGTTACTAAGTACATGATATGAAGCCTTTTAATTTTTTTTATTTCCCAATCAGGATAATATTTGTTTCATATTCAATTTCATTAATAACCATTATAATTCAAATTCAGTTTTGTTGGTATTACTTAACATACAATGTCATTAGAACCGTTTAAAATTTATATAAAGTCATTATGCTTTTATTTATTGAAATATCATTGGAAAGAAACATCCCACATTTTAAATAAGAGCATATTTTCATTTAACTTACATATCTTTATTTCCGTATTTTATCATGTTACTTGCATATTATTCCATTATGGAAAAGACAGAGTCTTAAACCTCAGAAATGATAATTATTGTGAACATAAAATATATTCATTCAAAACTTTTGCTCATGTCTCCTAATTTTTTTCTCTTATAGGCATCAACAGCATTGTTTTCACTGAACTAATATGCTAATGCACAACACAGAATAGTCTGAACACTTTAATACTGTATCTGCAAATTTATAGAGTTTAGCTATATATATATATATATATATATATATATATATATATATATATACTATATATATATATATATATATATATATATATATATATATATATATATATATATATATATTATACTACAGCTGAGTGGGCTTTTGGACTTAAATAGGACTGTGAAGGACAGTTCGATGTTACAGTCTTCCTTCAGTTACGGTTCGTTTTCTATGCCTACATCAACACCGAATATTCTGGGATATTCGTTACACATGTCTTATTATCCCTTCACATCTGACATGTCACAACACTCCCCAAATCTGTTCCTTTTTACTTTAAGTTTACCTCATTCACAGGCTCGATGAGGGCAGATTTATTATTATTATTTTTTTTTTTGGCCCATCCTGGTGTCACAATCATATTATATATATATATATATATATATATATATATATATATATATATATATATATATATATATATATATATATATATATATATATATATATATATATATATATATATTTTACTCCTTACTGGAAATCGAACCTAAGATACATATATTATTATGCCAAGGCACTACCAACTACACCGCCTTGGTACATTAATTATGTGTCTTAGGGGTAAAATATGATTAATGTTTTCACATATGTAAATGTGTTTATTTGATTATATATATATATATATATATATATATATATATATATATATATATATATATATATATATATATATATATATATATATATATATATATATATATATATATATATATATATATATATATATATATATATATATATATATATATATATATATATATATATATATATATACGAATTATGCTATTTCACGAGACATTTGAATTTTGTAATTGTGAATGGATATGGCTACGTAAGGAAATTGAAAGAAATTTTGAGATCCTTAGTACTTTGTACTTTCAAGTGTATTACTTATCTTCAGAGGAATCTCTGAAGATAAGTAATACACTTGAAAGTGCTAAGGACTAAGGATATAAAAAATTTCTCTCAATTTCCTTTCGTAGCCATATCAATTCATATACAGTATATATATATATATATATATATATATATATATATATATATATATATATATATATATATATATATATATATATATATATATATATATATATATATATATATATATATATATATATATATATATATATATATATATATATATATATTCCTTACCTTACTACTGTGGTTGGCTTGCACAGTTGAAAGGGCCTTGCAGGGGAAGCAGAGACAGCTTATTGTGTGGAGAAAGCTGGTGAGACTGGGACAGGTAAGTGTGGAGAGGCAGGAGAACCTGCAGCAGGTGCTGGAGATACTGTGGCAGGTGAGTCTGGAGAGGAAGGTGAGGTAAAGTTTGCAGCATCTGTTGCTGGGGGCTCTACCTTCTTGAGGAAATATTCCTGACGAGTCTGGAAGGATGCCCTCTTCTTCTCCTCCCAAATTTCCTTGTTACACTGCAGGCAATTCATGACCCCCCTGGCGACCTTATTGAACCTGCAAGTGTTGGGGTCCTCAGCCTCAAACTTTGCCAAACCTTCCTTTATCAGGGTAAAACCTTCTTCCAAGCCCTTGCTCGTAAATCTCTTCAGCTCTGGGGTTGGCATTTCTTCCTCATATTTAATAAACTGCTTCTCCAGTTGAATGAGGCCTTCAGCAGAAAACTCCTCTCCATAAAATTCCAGCAGCGCATTTGTATCATCAGCCCCCACCTTCAACTTAAGCTGCATACTCAGGGCAACAACGTTCTTGGTGACAGCCACAACTGTCTCCTCAAAGCCATGTAGGTCATTGACAAACTGGGGAAACAGTTTCTTCCATACACCATTAAAGTTCGTTTGCTTAACTTCTCCCCAAGAATCAGCAATATTCTTGAGAGCTTGAAGAATGTGGAAGACTTCCAAAACTTCTTGAGCATCAAATCCTTGTCCTTCTCAAATGTCCTTTGAGCCATAGTGACTGCCCTTTGGAGGTAGTAGGCATTGAAAGAGGCAATTACTCTCTGATCCATTGGCTGTAACAGGGCAGTGGTATAAAGTGGAAGGTAAACCACCTTGACATTAGGATGAAAGCCACTTAAATGGACAGGGTGACCCCCAGGGGCATTGTTCAATACTTGCAACACCTTAAAGGGCAGACTCTTGGAAGGACAGTACCACTCCACTTCTGATGACAGGCAGTTGACCCTTCCAAATGCCCTTGGATTTTCTGCCAAAAAACCAACAAAGGCTTTAGCTTAAATTCTTCAGATTCATTGGCTCCCAAAAACAAAGTCAGTCTCTCCTTGCTGACTCTTTGCCCTGGTACTGTCTTCTCCTTGGTGATGTACATATGACTAGGCATATGCTTTCAGGACTAGCCCAACTCATCCACATTAAACACTTTTCCACCACGGTAACACCCCTCCCCAATTATGTCCCTAATTATTTATCATCACCAATAGCATCTTCACTTTGCAGTTAAGGTAATGCAAATTGGCACGAGCCTTAAAGTGCATAAACCAATCCCTACTGGCCACAAACTTCACTTTCACTCCCTTCCCCCTTTTCACGGCATTAAGCAGTCTTTTATAGCTTTTCCCTGAGTCAATATAAAGGTCACTTGGATATGCCGTTGATGCTGGTCATCCAGCCAAAGCACTAACAACATTTTCTTTTCAATCATTAGGCTGCTTAGTAATCATAGTGGATTTTATAGGACCAGAACCATTCACATGCTCAAGGATGCGATCTTTATCCTTGATAATTATCGCCATGGTCAAACGGCTTAACCCCAGTGATCGGCCAATGTTGGTAGCAGTTTCTTCCTTTTGGAAGTGTTTCACCATATATAATTTCACTTCCATGGTGATGGTTTTCCTTTTCTTCAAAGCACTGCCATCAGAAGAATCTCCTATACACTTTGGAGGCATAATACAGGCCAAAAGTGATTGCAAACATGAGTGAAATAAACGAAAGAATGAATAAGCAGTAGAACATGATAGCATATGGGCGGGAACTGGGCAACACATCCTCCTCTGTATAATGCCACCTGACGACATATTCTTCCACCATACTCAAAAAACTATTCCGAGGGGGAAGTTTGTATTTACGACTATCTATGTGTATTTGGTAATTTTGTAAATAAATTCAAACTAGGTCCTGCATATAACCAAATACATAAACAAATAAATAAAATAAATGCAAACATTAACTTGATATATACGTACACAACAATGTCATGTGCTAACGCAATTTTCCATTACGCTCAACAAACTGTTCCACATGCGAAAATCGTATTTACAATTGTGTATTTGGTAATTTTATAAATAAATTCCAGCTCTGTCCTTCACATAACTAAATACATAATTAATTAAATAATAACAACGTTAAATTGATATACTGTATACGTACACAACAATGCTTCGTGACGAGGTTTTCCTCTGCCACACTCAACATACTATTTTGCACATGTGCGAAGTTCATATTTATGACGCAAACTATGTAGGTCGAAATAAAGGTTTAATAATGATTTATAGGAGATGCATTGCAACCACGAAATATCATAAGTCGAGGACATCATAAACTGAGGACCCCCTGTATATATATATATGTATATATATATATATATATATATATATATATATATATATATATATATATATATATATATATATATATATATATATATATATATATATATATATATATATATATATATGCAAAAAAACATTCGTAACCACGAAACATCATAAGTCAAGGACATTGTAAATCGAAGCCCCCGTATATATATATATATATATATATATATATATATATATATATATATATATATATATATATATATATATATATATATATATATATATATATATATATATATATATATATATATATAATGCAAAAAAACATTCCTTAGGGTTTTAAGGAATGTGAGAAATGATGAGTAAAGTCTTAATGTATTAGACAATTTCAGGAAAGTGCTTTGCTGAAGCATGTTGGTTTTGTTTGGTAAGGAAAGCTTTTACTAGATTTCTCTCATTTGTACAGGATTTACAGGAGGAAGAATGTGAAAAAATAGAAGGGAAAATAGTAGAGGAATTTGCCATTGTTTTGAGTGAAAGCATTTTAGAAACCAAGATCGATTGCATTGGAAAGGGAAAAAAATTAAATTGGGTACTGCGGTTTGCATAATTATCAAGAGGAGATACAGGAACGTTTCCATATTAATGCTGTATAGAGGAAAAAACAGGTAAGTATTAATGTTGAAAGGAAATATTTGAGTAAGCAAGGAGAGTTTATATTGAATGAAGCAGTGTTGTAATGAATGGGCATTTCAGATGATAGGATTGTACCTCATTAAAAAATATAAAGCATTTGTAACAGAGTAGTTTTAAGAAATGGGGATACTTTGGTTTTGTAATTTATATTGGAAAGAGATATAGCAATCCATTGTATTCGAGGATGATGGCATTTGCTTTGTTACCCGTGAACCTTTGGTGGATTATGAGTCCAATTTTGTCTTGGAAAGGACTTCCACATTCAGGACAGGAAGTACCAGGTGGCAGAACGGTCCTTGCTTGTTGCTGGCTAGCTCTCTGTCTTCTCTTTTCTACCAATCCCGTGCATCTGCTAGCTTTAGAAGTTGCTGCTCCTTCACTGTATTTTTCTATTTTTGGCAGTGGCTTCCCAGTTGTTAATGTCAATGTTACTTATCTTCGTGTTAGTTCATAGAACATCTTTGTATCTTTTTCCTTGTCCAATTCTTTTACATTTACCTTCTTTAAGTTAGGAATACAAGATTTGTTTCTTTTATCTAAACTATCAGCACTCCATCTTTCCTGATTCTCGATGATCGAGGCTTCAGTGCCTGTTCTTTTGTTCAGTGCCTGTTTTTTGTTCTTTTGTCATCCCAACTGATGTTCAAGAAATTTTGAAGACAAGGTTATTGAAACTTTTCAAGTACCTTCAGATGTCATTGGTATATTGGCCAAATCTCTAATACATACAGGAGCATTGGAATTACCATTGCTCTGAACACTAATATTCTAGTATCTCTTCGGATGTAGCAATTGTAAAAGATTCTAGTTCAGAGACATCCAAAAGATGTTTCTCCACATTTAAGACAACATTGAAGTTCATCATCGAGGTCGGCTTTGGAGGAGAGGTGATTTCCAAGATACGGAAAGTGGTCTACGTTTCCCAAAGTTTTGCCACTTAAGTTAAATTGATGGTTCATCTGAATTGCCTAGTTGGTGATGGCTTATATTTGTCTCCATGAAGCTTGTGGTGAGTCTAAATATTGTGCATGCACAGTAGTAGGCAGTCAGGATCTGTTGTAGATAAAGCAGCAACGCTGCTTCCATCTGGATATTAAACGCTGTCTATTTTTTGGACTTAAGATGCATATTGAATAACTTGTCAGATGTTCCATGTGATGGTCTAAAATTAGCTTGTGTGTTTCTGGAAGGATCATCTCAGCCATTCATTTGAGCTGGTTGTTCATGATTTGGCCAGAGGACCTTGCCTACAACTGCTAATAAAAATTAATAGTTTTCTCATTCCGATTGAGCACTTTTCCTCTCAGAGATGATAGTGATTGCCGAGTTTCTTAAGCTTGCTGGTACATCTTCATTTGTTTAGATCTTGATGAGGAAATGATACAGACGATAATGTAATGAATTGCCTCTATGCCTTTAGACCTTGGCTGGTATTACAACAAGTCCAGCGGCCTTGTTGTCTTTCATGTTTCTTATAGCTTCCTTTAATTCTTCAAGTGAGTATTTTGCCCAGGGAGTCGTTTACATACTGTATTGCAGTGCTCTTGATCACATACCTGTCAAATATTTTAGTTTGGCTTAGAAGTTCTTGAGAGAGCTTCCTCCATCTAGAATTCATGTCATAATTGCTTTTCAGAAGAGTTGAACCATCTTTGCTTATGAGAGGGGCTTGACCATGAGTGGACTGACCATAGATGGTTTTAGTAGCATTAAAAAATACTCTGGTGAAATAGCGCATTCTTAATCATCAGTTTGTGCTCAGCACATTTGATAAGGAGGAGCTTCCAGATATTCTATTCCAGAGCATTTAGTCCATCTCGACATTGGCATTTAAGTCTCTTGAAAGAATGATCTTGTTAGTGTTGGGAACATAGGAAAGGACGACATCAAGTTGTTGAAGAATCTCTACTTGATCTTCAGAATCCAAACTTGGAATATAGGCACTAATGACAGTGATGTGTTGTCCCTTTATAAGCTGGATTCACCAAGTTATAAGAAGTTCATTTATTTCCATATATTGTTCTGTTAGCTTCTGAAGTAGACTTTTGAATTGCAAAACTTAATCCATGGATCCTCGGTTGTCTAGGATCAAGTCCTTTCCAGAAAGAGTTGTACTGTTCCTGCTCGTATCTCTGTTGCTCCTCTTCAGCTCTGTGGGTATGACTTAAAGCAACATAGTCACAGCTGAATGTTTGGAGTTCCGAGCAACAAAAACGGTTCTTATTTCTAGTCATTCATAGGTTGGGACGTCCATTAAAGTTTGTAGATTCTAAGTTTCTAATTTCATAGTTTTGCGTCTTGATGTTTTTCAGCCACATATTGGTGATCTTTCTGGATGAGCATTTCCAGACAAGATAGGATGAATTAGAATATTTTTGGGCACGTTTTCTAGCCCTCTCCTAATTCATTGTGAGCAGTGGAACCTAAGTAAGGCTGGTCAGTAATGGATGCTGCTGTTGAAAAACTTTCCTGATTCTGTCTAAAACTTGAGTGACCGAATAAAGCATAAACCGCTTCCATGAAGTTTCGTGACTAGGAGTTTCCAGCTATCACACTAAACAGTGACACCTGTCTGTTTGTTAAACGTCTACTTCATGTTGCACTACAAAACGTCTAGTGCTGCCCTGTACCGGGTCACCCATTACTCTTGACAAGGTAAAGGAAGTAAAGACAAGTGGGGAGAGTCTGGAACTAATATAGTTAAAGTGCTCAGATCATGGAATGATTTGTTTTGACTACAGCTGGTGTTTTTAAAAAAATTTAAAGTTAAAATCACAATAAGGAAGGTACGTTTGATTTGGTTGGTAAACAAACTAGTTATATTACTAAAATTTTAGCTTAAACTCAGAATTTCAGGCAAAGATGGTAGAAATATAATGACAGTGAATAAAATAGTTCTTGGGATATTAAATTTGATAGGAGAGCTGTAGATACCATTCGAGCTGTGATTTAATAGTACAGGCTAGCTACTGGTAAGCATAATAGCTAAAGAAGTCCAGGGTGAAATTAATCATCAAAAAGCCTTCAGGGCTTTATCATAAGACTTCAGCAAGTAGAGATTAGGAATGGGATTTTATATGAGCAATCCCTCCTATAGGAAAATTCTGGGAGATTTTTGCACAATGAATTTCATGTAAATTATCTTGCAAACGTGCATACCAAATTGATGTAAATCTAGTTATTCCTATTTGATATGAATATCTGGACAGACCCAGATATGTACATTCATAACACTGTATTGCTCACTGTGCAGTCAGGAAGGGAAAAATTATGTATGACTAGTAGCATATAAATGCATATAGGTATGCAAACCAGTAAGCACTTCCATGTGGAATTGAGTATTCGACATGCAGTTGAAAATTATTTGCCTCATCCCTTAGCCATGACACAAACCTATATTTCAATTAAAAATTTTTTATATAGGAAGAGGCCTTATTTTAGAAAGCTGGACTATTGTTAGTTTTAGCAGTAACATTCAATATATCTGATGACTCATACCAGCATCAAAAGCAATGTAAGTCCTTGTATAGACCAATATGACATGATAGCCAATAATATAGGACTTTGGTAGTTTCCCTCATCCATGGAGTCGCTTAATTATTCTTAATAGAGGTTAACGACAATAGCTGCAATTCCTTCAGTTAGTTCCAAATGGTGTTGAGCTTTATAGCCTTAGTGCTTATCCACTTACTATAGAATAGCATTTTGGGAGTTGGTTGGTTGAAAGTTTGTCAAGGATAAATTAATTTCGGTCATGAAAATAGGTGATATGTACATCGCTGTACAGACCCTAATATTTTTGGTGATGTAATTAAGGGGAATCTGCTCACTGTTCACACAAGACCTTTGAGAAATTTTCCTACATACATGTACAGTATTCATATGTACCATTATCACTACAATAAATATGTATGTACAAAACGATAAATTATTTAAAACCATTCACATTAGTTGTTAAACATTCATTAGGTTCAATGTATCCATAGTTTCATGGATTTCATTCTAATTTAAAACAAGATATTGTTTACCATTTTCAAAGATCAAATATATTTTGAGAATATATCATGACTGCACAGAAGGCGTCTTTCTTCGTTTTTATAAAAGAAGATATAGTACTTTATATTGTGTCTCGTACGAGGGATTTCCTCCATCGTAGCACCAATCAGATGATGAAATACTTAGGACAAAATTTCAGCATTGCCTTGCAGACATAATGAAAAACTTGTCAGTGTTTCCATGTTGCCTTTTCATATATCATTTGGTATCCATTTTGCCATATACAGGCTTTAGCTGACGCTATAACTGCTAGTTTCTTCATTGCAATAATTTTAATAATTATAAAAATAATGGAAACGAGGACTGCTCAAATATCAATAAAAAGCACTCTCTCTAGTATGTTAAATATATACCATATAATAAATACAACACCAGCTTATGTAACCTGGCACGTTTTTAAGTAAGTGAAGTTGATGGTGTCTGTGATGATGCAAGTTTCTTTTTCAGACAAAAGCATCAATAACCAAGAAAGGTGACTTCTTTCGTTACTATCATATTAATCCCAAAGTATTCGAGGGCATTTTTCTACCAAGTTTGAAGTAATCCCTGTAATATCCTCTAGGAATAGTGGGAAATTGATAAACTTTAACCTCTCCAGTTGCTAGGATATTAATCGCTAATGACATCTAAGAGCTTCCCCCCCCCCAAGTTTGAAGTAATGCTCGTTATATTTTCATGGACTCGAGACCTAGCCAGGTTGTAATCAGATGAATTATCGAGACATGAAAATACAGGCCGAGAACATTTCCTTTTCCATATTGATCTTTATAATGTGCCTCACATATTTTTTTATATCCAATCATGATATAAAATTTAATTTCTCTATTATGTAGAACTAATTTAATTTTTTTTTCGTCAAGAATACTATCAATTTATCAAATAATAACCCCTTTCACTACACTTTATACCTATATTTAGATACTATTATAACAAATAACAGTTATAAATATTGTTTGAAAGCTTATATATAGGACCATATTGTGGTTACGGGAAAGAGCACTATGCTCATAACTCTCACCTAATAGTGTAATTACCTAATTGTGCTTACGGAAAAGAGCCCTAAGCTCGTAAGTCCGTGTCTTCTGGTCAGTTCCATTTTTATACTCAATGATACTCATCACATTTATCCTTAAAACTATGAATCAAGTTAGCATTAACTACAGTACCTCCTCGCTTAATGAATGCTAATCATCAACCATTCTTACACTAAAAAAGTACTTCTTTGCATCCTGCATAGTTTTCTTATGAAGCTTCAAACTATGACCTCTAGTTCGAGAGCCAGCCATATCAAAATTTTTATCCCTTTCCACTCTGTCAAAACCATAAAGGAATTTAAAAACCGTCACCATATCCCCCCCTCATTCTAGCTTCGAGTTGTAGTGTGTCTGTGATTACGTAATTGAGCCCTATGTAAGTATGCGAGCGCATGCAAGATGTGTGTAATCACCTAATTGTGATTATGGGAAAGAGCCCTGTGCTCGTAACTCCCCATCTCCCAGTGTGTAAAATTTCCTGATTGTGATTACGGGAAAGAGCCCTATGCTTTTAACTCCCCTTCTGGTGTGTAATTCCACTAGTTGTGCTTACGGAAAAGAGCCCCAAGCTCATAACTTCCTGTCTCTTAATCAGTTCCATTTTGTAGTTTTGAGGTCTTAAGGGGATACCATTTATGGTGAGATGTGGAATATGATTATGTTCAGCTGTCCAGTTTGCGCTGAGGTGGATCCTCGAGGGACTCCGATTGTAAAATTTCCGATGATTGAAGACTGACAGGCAAATGATATGTATGCACACCGGAAAATCTAAAGTGAAAGAAAGTTCTGGGAGCTCCTTAGGGACTACTGTACTAATAGTGATAGGAATCAGATTAGTTCTTATTTGCGAACCATTGTCCAAACAAGACATTCTGTATTATCACATACCATCAACTACACTTATTTGAAAATGTAACTTTGAAGTTAAGAGAGCTGAGTTTGCAGTTTTATTTTACCATACATATACATATTTTTTTAAAGTAGCAGCTGTGTGCTCTCTTGTCTCCTGTTGAGAACGAATAGAGGCTTTTTAATATGCAAAGTTCAGTGATTATCAATGTTTATGCAAAAAAAGGGAGTACATAAATATGTACATCCTTTTATAATTTTCATACAGATTCCTATACCAAGCAGCATGATTTTTCCTAAAATTTGCACTAATATTTCAGTAGCAGTGAATTGAAAAAACTTTATAAGCGAGGCAAATTACAAGATTTTACAAATATTTTAATCAGATTAGGCAAACTTAGATCCTTTTAGTATACCGTTGAATTTGTGTAAAATTCTAATGATCGTTGGTGCATAAAAGTAGAAAATATGCAATAATGCTAATTAGATGCAGTTTGCCTTCTCACCGTAAGTGACACTTCAGACATGACCTGTATAGCTTCCCACCTGATGATTTCTGTTCATTCATAATGACAATCTTAACTTTTAAAGTAAAATAGGCAGAGCACTGTTGTCTCTTATGATCAAGCTTTTGTTAAATATAATCATATTGTTTCAGTTGCACAAAGTCTCTGAAAACATATTATTTGTTAGCTCATATAAATACGTAACACTGCTCGAGTGCCATTTCAAAGAGGCTTCTATTCCTGCTGCATATCTCCGTGTTTGTGTATTCAAATTTAACAGGTATGACAGCATTTTATAGCTTAGAACACAACTAAACTGGTTCATATAATGACACATAATGGATCAAAGAGAGACTTACCTACTGTGCTGGAGTGAGGAGAATGAATTGATGATGAGAGTGCCATATAGTCGGCTGCTTCATAATTTGTCCCTTAGTGTCACATCTTTTACGTTACATCACTTACTCTCTTCTACAACATTTAAGGATAGCAGATGATCATTACAATACATATAACTGAGATCTTACATACAGGGATATCTAAGTGTTGTAGAAGGGAGCCAGCGAGGGATGTTGAGGCGGCAGGCAGACCACGTGGTGTTTGGTGGTAGTGGATGTGGTAGGAAGGTAGGGTTTCACCACGGGGCAGGTTAGGATAGGATGGTAATGAAAGGCTTTGAATCTTCCTCAAACTTTACATTTGTTTAATATCTAGTGGAAGATAACATTCACATATTGAGCTTACGATTGAACACCAGTACTACTACTGTATATCTAAAGAGACAATTAACTTATAGAAAAACTGTACAATCCATACATTATTATTATTAATAAAAAAAATGAGTTTTGTACCCACATGTATTTTCATATAACTGTACTTAGACACATAGGTATGTAATATTAATGCCTTCCTAAAATGACTATAAACCGAGCAACTACGGCACACGTGCTCAGCACTGCAATACTAATTATTCATAAGAGTCAGCAATCTGGTCACAGTGCCCAGTTTCCTATACCCGCTAGAACTGCTTTTATTCTTGGGCACCTAAATGGTCAAATATATGATGACCACACCCTCAAAATGACACAATTATATACAATTAGATTAATCTAAAAATAACACACCTTAAGGAATATATTATCTGAGACTGTCACCAGATTAACCAATGCTGACATAATCATGCACAACATTTACAAGAAAATTATGAAAAGTTGTGACAATGCAAAATGCTTTCAGCTTATCTGCTTGATGCAATTACTGTATAAAAACAACAGGAAACAAATAATCAATTGTCCTAACTGATATGTTTAGTTGAGTGGTGGTAAATTTTCCACAAGTTGGATTATGGCAAGTAAAACCACCTGTTTAACAAGCAGCTGCTGACCTAGTAACAGTGACCATCTGACAAACACGAAATGAATTTATTGAACACATACCATCTTTCTTTGGGATAGTATAATGCTGCTAAAGATAATATACTATCCTGTTATGTAGCGGTGGTGCTTAATAAATTTGGTGTGCAAATTCATTTTATGAAATGTATGACATACTCCAGTCCTACAAGACTGTGAAATAATGCTATCAATCACATCATTAGCAGCTGATGTGGTTGGAAGTATTTCACTAGTAGGACAAAGGTAAGCCTACAATTTTTTTTTTTTTAAATCACCCCCATGGATGGTGATACACCACGGGGTTCATCAGGAGTACAGGATGAGGATGCTCTGCGTCCGGAGAGGACCGGAGCCCCGTGGGAGAGGATGAGGTCTAGTAAGGTGCGAACTTGCTGCGCTTGTTCTCAGACTTGGGAGTGCCATTAGTGGGCTGGTGGGCGGAGGCTGGGGCGCGGAGCTTGGGTTGGTAGGCCTTGTTGTGCCTCTGGGCAGCAGCAAACCCGGCTAGGCCATGGGAGGAGTCTGGGGCGAGCAGGGAGGTGAGGGAAGACAGGCCCTGTAGGCCGGTCAAGGAGGACAAGGCGCTCAGGGCTTGCGGGTTCTTGAGCAGCTGGGCCAGGGGGATGGCACTGGGGCTCAGCCCTCCCGACCCGGTCGTTCCCGACCCACCCTTACTTACTTCAAGCTGCGCCTTGTGCAGTTCCATGCTGGGGGAGACAAGGGGCCTTAACGTTATGACAGGCACACTACGCCGGGCCACTACCTTCCTATAAGCCCACTACCTAATCTTCCCTCACCACATTCACACTCACTATGGACTGCATTATTTTTACACAGACCTCATTTTCAACTATAAAAAGCCACTTTATATTCACACGTAACTCATATAAATTCAAAGTTATTGCCATATTTCTATTTTTTTATGTCTTCAGATTTTAAGGTTCTTTTTACAAAGGTGGTGAGTTGCTCATGTGGAGGGAGAGGAAAGCATTGTTAAGTGGACTTTGGAAGGTGGTGCACCCAGCGGGCCCAAAGGATAAAGGATAAAATTGGCCACATTATCAGCTGTTGGATGTATGATGAGGCTTCACACTGGATTACTGGATTATAATATTGGAATACTGGAATAGGACGTCGCCTGACAGGCTGTGGTGAACTACTACAATTAGAAGAGAAGCATAAATGTGAAGCAATGACAAGACAAATGAACACAACCTGACAGTGTGACGCCCATGATAGGATAGTTGACACATCAGGTTATAACTGGATATGAAAGAATAAGAAAAAGCTTTCAAGAGTTTTCAATACATAGACTATAGGATAATCATGTATCTGGGTCATTGTGCTTTTTTTTTTTATGTTGGAAAACTGCATATATTTATTAAAATTGAAATGAAAGAAAAACACAATCTGTTTAAAACTTATGTTACATTCAGAGCCATCAAAGTAAGGTGTATGAGGCAGAATATATTGTTAAACTAAACAGTCCAGACAAGAATAAGCAAGAAATTCAGTTCTTGAAGGAGAACATTACATAAGCTTGGTAACAGGATGTCAATATGAGTGCAGAGTAGAATTAAAATAATAAAAATAAAAAATTATATATATATATATATATATATATATATATATATATATATATATATATATATATATATATATATATATATATATATATATATATATATATATATATATATATATATATATATATATATATATATGCTACAACTTTGGGAACAACTCAAATAAGGAGGGACTTCGCACAAGCAAATTTACATATAAGCCAAGATGAACATAGAATACCAACTTCTGTCACTTTGACCATGTAATGTATAAATAATAATTTCTACTTTATTTACATTGCATTTGTTCAAAAGTTGATATAATATGATTTGCATCTATTATATATATGAACAAATATCCCACAACCATTTTACAGGATGAAGGTTCCACCACCTAGGAATGGGAAAGAAAAAATGAGTCAGACAAAACACGTCAATACCAGCTCCAGCAATGGCAAAAAAGAATGGCGAAGAATAGGATGATACATATATATATATATATATATATATATATATATATATATATATATATATATATATATATATATATATATATATATATATATATATATATATATATATATATATATATATATATATATATATATATATATATATATATATATATATATATATTCCCTTATAAATGTGGGCACTATGTAAATGAACAAGCCTTTTTTTTTTTTTAAATGCAACAGGATCTACAAGGATACAATATTTTAAGCATCTGCATATTAATAATATGCTTGGTCTTTTACAAAATACCCGACTTAGGAGAATGCATAAATCATCGTACTCTCTGGCTATCTTTTTTCCTCATCATGAGAGGCACTTCATGGCTCAGCAAACGCATGCATATTGGAAGACTTTGTAAGGGAAAAGAGAATGATGCAGCCAAATAAAATTCTAGGGAGCTATCGAGATAAAGGGCAGGATTGGAAATCAAACTTACCAAAGAGGAAGAGGCATAGACTGCCTCCAGGAGACAGAGTGTGATATGCACCCACATATTCCAGTCACTATTCTGTAGCTGGGAGAGCGGGTACTAGTGCTCTAATATGCCACTGTCCATCATACAAATGCATTATCTGATTTCTTAACAACTGTATTGTTTAACATATACATTAATTTTACTTATGCATTGCTAACTTCTGTTGTAATTGAAAAGGTCTTTCTAACAAAACAATCAAAATAAAATATGAGCGTGTATGAAGGGCAGACAACATTGTGCACCATCAGGGTCAGGACTTAAAGGATTAAAGGTTAAGGAAAAAGGATGACTTACCAGACAAAAATGGAACTGCACTTGGGCGATATATCTAGTTTTTAAGAAAAAGAGAAAAAGCCTGAAGCTGCCTGCCTAGGTAAGGAAGTCTATGGTTTTGATATCACTGTGGAGACAATGAAGGTTACTTGAATCAGGACAACAGGGACAAAAATTCACCTGCTTACATCTGCATCTAAAGTCAGAGAATACAAGTAAAGTACATACCTGTGAAACCTTTTAGTAGGAGTGCCTCATATTTAATGCTGAGTTGGACTTGCCTGCATCAACACATTTATCAGTGGAAGGTTGTATCATGAGCAAACTATGCATTAAATGATACATCAACATAAGAATTTATTTTAATATTGAGTGACAATATAAGAACAACATGGCCAACTGTAATTATTCATAAATACCTCACGAGAAGTACTGCATATTTAAAAAGTATAAGCTAAGCAATGGGCCACAGCCTTCCACACGGCGTTCCAAGTCAGCTTCATTTTCCGTACTAGTGTTACCAAGACTGAGTCAAATCAGGCAAAAAAAATACTTGGGTAAAATGAAATGACGCAGGGCTATAAAGGGAATTTTAAGGTCTGGGGATTACCTGGTGTTGATCAGATATTGCGCGAGGGCCACTTGATCCGCATTCCCTTTGATGCTAATCGTTCGATCTTGCTTGCTGGCCTCTTCAGAACCGTCGTCATATTTGCTAATTGTTATCATGGCACCAGTAATTTGCCTGCAAACGGAAAAATGTTATATATTTTTGTTCATTATCAGTTCAAACTTGCAATGCAGTTCTTTTATACATATGCCAAAATATTTTTTGTAATTAGGTTCATTGTATTCTACTAAATATATATTATGTGTTTCTTTACCAAGAGGAATGACTTTTGTATCCTTGCTGAAACAGCTAAATTGTTAATTATGACCTCACAAGTAAATGTTGTTGTCTCCCTAAACATTCACTGATTACATGTCAAAAATATTTAATTCTATGCATCAATACTCTCTCATATTTCTTCCAAGTGATGTATTGAAATGATTTATTCATAATTAAATCTCATAATATATCGGCATTCTGTATCCACTTAGGCACAGATCACTTTGATCGTATATTGTCCTAAACCATAGATATAAAGATAGAACATATTTGGAATGAGTACTTAAACAGAAATATGTACATATTCTGAAATGTGCACGTATACAGAAATGACATTTAGTCTATCATTTACATGCTACAATATCAAGAGAAGCACTTGAAAAAATTAAACAAACCAGTATGGAGGTGTAAATATCTCCTCTATTTTTCCAATCCCGAAATAGATCTTGAATATTACTTCATATATATACATATGAATAAGATCAAGTGGAGAAAATGTGAATTATAAGTCATGATTTCATTTATATATGACAGAAGACAGCCGAAGAACCCTATATATTCAGCTACAACCGGAGTAGTCTAGATGGCATATTTGTATCATTTAATAGATAAGCCAATAAAAAAAAAAAAAAGTCCAAGGAAGCACATTACAAAGGTGATCAGAAGGTATGAACCTAGAAACCTATTCTGATGCCATGAACAGAATAGCAACAGCTGCTACATTATCAATTTTACATATTATTAATCAGGGACCCAAAGCGGCTGTCAAATACTCGACTCTGGAAGTGACAGAGCAATGATTGAGCCCATTGCTGGGTGTTAAGAAGGACATCCAGACTTAATTACCCAGCTCCAATCTGTATTTGTCCATATTACAGGTGATTAATAGCAACTGCAACCTAGAAAAAAAAATCAAGGAGCAAAAATAAAAACTCTTGACCCACCTGATTTCTGCAATCTTGGTGCCGCCTTTGCCAATAATGCAGCCTATGAGTTCATTAGGCACCGTCATCTCGTGGGTTTGCTGACCAGGTCCAGTGCCGGCTGGAGACCTTAACTGGGATCCTGCTAATGCTGCCAGTGCTGTGTCATTAAAATCAAGGTTAGTATTTTTTTTTTATAAATAATAGACACAGACTTCATCTTTCTATATATTAAATATCAGCTCCTGCAGAGGCAATAAGGGAACTATTATTTCTTTCTAGTTTAGAACTGGTATTATACTTAAAACTGCACTCTCCAATCCTTTATGAGGAAGTATAGCCAGTAATATATATATATATATATATATATATATATATATATATATATATATATATATATATATATATATATATATATATATACCTTCCCTGTTCACATATTTCCAAATACTGTATGTAAAAAATATAAAATGGTCAACATTTTTGTGTCTTAGCCTGCACAAGGCTAATTTACCCTATATTTTATCTCTTTATACAAAGGCTGCATTACCCTTAGTATGGGGGTGGTCAAGTCAAAGCATACATCCATTCACCAGAAGGCTTTTCTTTTCGACTATTCTCTCAATTCTAACTCATCCATCTTTCTTCTCATACGAGTTGCCAATCTTTATCCCTCTTAGTCACTTATTCCACAACTATGAACATTTTGAGACCCAATAAAAAGGGTTGTGCTTGAAGTATTCCTACAAGATCCCCTTCTAGACCTTCACTCTTCATGGGAGGAAAATACAGAGTGAGAGATTCTCAGTTGGCTCGCTCAACCCCATTTAGTCAACATTTACAACATACAGGAGAATATGGAGGTGGTAGTCCCCCACTGCAGGAGAAAGAAAAAATAAAATCCAAAATACGAACACGGGAGGCAGAAGACACTCGAGACTTCTTACTCTGGATGGAACACACCAATTAAAAACCAGAATAAACACCACTTTCCACAGTTCACTTTAGTGTCATTCTTCCTTGTATTTAAAAAAAAATGTACTGTCTCTATTTCAATTTTAAATATATATATATATATATATATATATATATATATATATATATATATATATATATATATATATATATATATATATATATATATATATATATATATATATATATATATATATATATATATATATATATATATATATATATATATATATATATACACACTGGGATTTAAACCACATGCAAAATAAGAAAAAACTGTATGGTTAATTTTTAAGTGGGATTTTGCATTTTTTTATTTCAATCTCTGCTTACAAAGCATCATATACTCTGTTGGATTTAGAGTTTACTACCCAAGAATTTAGGTAACAAGAAAATTTAGGTGAAGTAAAATTCTAGTTTAATTCCCATTACAAAAATACTGTATATGGGACAAAGGGGAGCGCAGTATTGCAATGTTTAAAACACGAACTCAGGAGATGACAGACCCACGATTGATCAATTGCTGGCCTGTTGGAAGGGATCCAGCTGGAATACCCCAGTTCTGTCCAGTTTATGTCCACCCCCAAAGAAGTACTTAATAATGACACGTAAAAATGCAAACGACAATCAAAATAAATGACGATGGCTTATATTTAAGACAAATTTCCAATTCATAAAATAAAATTAAAAAATAATTGAATTAACTTTAGCATAATCCTCATCTTATCTTTGATGGCAATTCCCAAAGCAATCCCATATGTGGTGGGCATAACATGTGCCCCTCAGCAGAATCAAATCTAAGTAAAAAAAATCACTAATAAAGTACTATTTTGTATGTCCCAGCATGAGAGGGTCATCTACAGGAGGTCAGGTCAGTACAATTAGACACCTGTAGGGCAAAAAAAAGCATCAGAAGGAATATATAGAAGGATCTGAATAAAATAAAAAGAAAAGCTAAAGGTGTAAATTAGTTTTAGCCAAAATAGGTTGTACCATTGTATGAATTTAAGAATATAAAAAAAGTCGACAATATATAAAGTTGTATATTTGAAGAAGCAAAAGCTTTTGTTAACTTGATTAGCTTACTTCCTCTGTTGCACTGATCAAATTAATGAAAACTTACTTTTATTACAAATATAAAACACTGCATGTTGTTGTGGACTTAAATTATATTCTTATATTAACCATTCATGTTGTAGTAAAGTTTCTTTTAACTGTATGGATTGTCATCACAAACTGGGATCACGTGTGCGACATGAAATTATTTAATTGAAACTTAAATAAAACTTGCAATGTAAAAATAATTCACAAACTCTCACTTTACAAATCTAGGCTATTGTACATCAGCAAGAATATTTTCTAAGCTATTACTTTTACCAGTTACTTTTGGGTACCCCTTACCTGAACAACATTCCAAGAAGTTTAATAAGAGGTCTCTACATACAGGTAATAGCCTACAAAATGCTAAATAAGTGATTGCATGCATAAAGTAGAACAAAAGTATAAACATCTCAAAATAAATATCTTTTCCTCCTAAACTAACATATCATACCTTGAGATTAAAGTGTACTTGTAAACATAAGACCATTTGAAGCAGGTACTATGTTAGCATTTCCAATAACCTTTACACATTGCAAAAATGCCGAAATAGATTAATATATATATATATATATATATATATATATATATATATATATATATATATATATATATATATATATATATATATATATATATATATATATATATATATATATATATATATATATATATATATATATATATATATATATATATATATACTCTCTCCAACTTACGAACGAGTTAGGTTCCAGAAGTCCGTTCGTAAGTAGAATTATTAAAAAGTTGTGTTAAGGTAATTAAAGTACTGCACAGTGCATACATATGCAGAACTGTACAGTACTCAGGCTAAAGATGCTCAACTACTACATAAAACAAAGTATACAGTATTAATGAATTTTAATACAGTAACAATGATGTAATAATACAGTACAGTAATACATACATCAATACAATGGAAAGGTTTTTGTTCATATCTGTGAATGTTTGAAACTTGGTCGTCTGTAAGTAGGGAAGCATTTGTTTGTGTATATATATATATATATATATATATATATATATATATATATATATATATATATATATATATATATATATATATATATATATATATATATATATATATATATATATATATAAGTACAAACTGTTAGCATACAGCACTAAATAGTAAGGAAGCCCATCAGTGAAACAAAACTTATAAAACAATGCTATATTTCGGATCCTAACTGGATCCCTTCTCAAGTTGTGCTTGAGAAGGGATCCAGTTAGGATCCGCAATATAGCATTGTTTTATAAGTTTTGTTTCACTGATGGGCTTCCTTACTATATATATATATATATATATATATATATATATATATATATATATATATATATATATATATATATATATATATATATATATATATATATATATATATATATATATATATATATATATATATATATATATATATATATATATATATATATATATATCCAATAAGCACATTACCATATGTGAAAACATGAATAATTTTTACCCTGACCGGGACTCAAACCTGGGACATATAATCACTATGCCAAGGTGCTACCAACTACACCACAGAAGGTTTTGTGGTGTAATTAGTAGCGCCTTGGCAAGGTAATTATATGTCCCAGGTTCAAGTCCTGGTCGGGGTAAAAATGATTCACATATATATATATATATATATATATATATATATATATATATATATATATATATATATATATATATATACATACTGTACATATATATATATATATATATATATATATATATATATATATATATATATATATATATATATATATATATATATATAAGAAATGGATAAAGCAAGCAGTCTTGATAGATGACAATACTTGCATGAGCAATGAAGCTGTTGGAATACTGCTGTACTTGTACTTGTTATCAAAGAGTGAATAACATCAAGCCTATGCCTTAGTAAATCAGGGAACCAGGTCAAGGGTATCAAAAGTAATCTAGTCTCATTCTTCAAGAAAAGTGTCATTGACTTTTAAATTAAATAATAAGGAACACTGTTTGAATTTAGGCTAGGTCTTGTATACCTCTTTAACACCAAAAGTCGTCCTTATTCTCTTTGACTGGCTTTGACTCACTCCATCCCTTCATTTTTATTATGGCTAACCTCTATGTCAAAGTGTACAATAAACTTTCTCACTGAACCTTTTTCACCAGTACTCAAGATCTCTCCATCCTTGGAGTCTGAACCAACCAATCCGGCACTATCATCTCTTTCCTAAAACTTTTCCTGTTTCCACACAGCACTTGTTTTCCACTGGAGCCTCAGACTTCATATTCTTCTGTATTCCAATCCTAAAATGTTCACTATTAAATCATGTGGTAGCAAGTATCCCTTTGTGTAATAAAACCTTTGTCTATATTCACTGTGACCACCTCCTATACCCCACTCATTTCTCCCAGCAACTCTCAGCCCTTTCTACCATATTATGTTGTATCTCCCTTTCTTTTATAATCATACTCTTCAAATCATTTTTTTTACAGCACCTCATCATAGCTCTTCTCCCTATAATACTCCAGAGACTGCTGCTACCAGTTCTTTACCAAATTCCTTAACTGACTCCTTTAGGTTTATCCCTAAATTGACCACCTCAGTGTGATTACTAAATAACATGATCAATTTCCAATTCTCACCTCCACCAGTCAAGCTTCCCAGGTCAAAACTCTTTTCTCTACCTCTCTCATTTCATTATCCATATCTACTTTAACAGCCAAGCTGACATTACAAAGCTTTGCCCAAAACCACTCACTCTTTTAAAACTTCTTCATACACCATATTCTCTCCCACCTCATAATTTTAGATTTATATCCACACTGCCCTCATATCCATCTATTCATAATCATTTTTATATGCTTGCTTTCTTAAATTTATCACACTTATCCTATGAAATGAATATTTGAAAACCCGTGTTCAAACTCGCCTTGAGGCATTAGGAAGGGCATCCAGCCTTAATTCCCCAGCTCCAACCTGCCTGTGTCTACCACCATTTGCATGAGGATTAAGAGTTACATATAGAGTAAAACCGCTAAAATATTTGGTCTAATCAACCCTGACTTTGTATGGAACCATATATATAGTTTGTCCCCTACTAATGTCAATGTTAAGTATATCAATTTCCACCAATTTGCCATAACTGTGCGAGGTCTGTCTCCCAAACCTAAAAACGATCCAATTTTATCTCTTTTTGCATAGGTATAAATGGAAAATGCATTCTTTTTACCAGTCCATGGAGTACTTTTCAGTTCTGAAACAGACATTAAGCACCTTAAACAGCCACAACTATCCTGGCAATTTTCTTATGCTCTATAGAATTTCCATTCATATAAGTTTCCATTCTACTTTCTGTTTAAGTAAGATATCACCCTCTTAACCCTTATGGTTAGTTTTCATCTTTTTCCTAAACACGTTCTCTGTGCAAGTCAGTCTTCCTTTTATTTCAGCAACTTCAGAATATTATTGCTACCCCAGATATTCATTATTCTCATCAAACATTTGTATGTATCACAAATTTAAAAGCGAATACACTTCAGCATGATATCTGGAAAGGTTTTTGTTACAAATATTGTATACTACTATATCACTGGGATGTCATCAATGTATATCAATGTATACTACCTTCTTGTGCCATTTGAGTTATAGGATATGGGAAAAAAGAATGGTGTATAGATGTATGAAAAGGAAGTAAAAAGAAATGTAAATCCAACTCTCAAAGTATATAAACTTAAACTAGTTACAGCTTACAAAAAAATATTAAAAAAGTTTTAGTTTGAAGAGTAAAGAAATCATACAGAAGGACAATTTATAAAAATAAATACTTGTAATCAAAAACCGGAGATCAGATAATAGAGTTTTAGTTATAATACTTTTCCCACAGCCCAGCATTTAAGCTTTCTTTAAATGCACAATTTTTCCTATACTAAACCTTTACGAGCAAGACAGTCTTCCAATGTGCATACAAACTTAAAACGGAAAGAGACTGCAAAGTCCATAATTCAAGCCTACTTGCAACTTCATCATGCAATTCTGTAGAATTACTGTAACTTCATAAGCCTCTACAGGAGTAATGAGTACTACACGCTCAACTCAACTGGGTTGCCTATATAGTAAGAGAGCTGGATTTGCCCTATAACTCTCCGCAAATGTTTCCACATTGGCACTTTCTCGGCCTTTATTGGTCAATCACTGAGTTTACTCTCCAGGTGGTGACAGAAAAGTGAAAGATGAAATATTCTTTATTTCATACCTATTGAGAATCGTTCATTCTTGCACCACTATTAATAATCAGTAGTTTATACCTGTCACTTTTGCCTCTTCTATAACATCAACTAGACAGCATTCTGCATCAACTCATTCTATTCCTTGCATGCTTTTCAAATTTCCGGTACTCATGGTTCCTGGCACAATCTCGCAGTTCTTATACTTTCATGCCTTTCATATTTCAGGTTGTCATGGCTCCTGACATAGCCTCACTCATCTTATACTTCTAAGCCTTTCATTTCTGGTTGTCAGAGCTCCTGACACAGCCTCACACATCTTATACTTCTGTGCCTTTCATTCATATTTCAGGCTGGCATGGCACCTGACATATCCTCACTAATCTTATACTTCTAAGCCTTTCATACATCTAGTTGTTAAAGCTCCTGCCACAGCCTCACACATCTTATACTTCCATGCCTTTCATATTTCAGGTTATCACAGCTCCTGACAACCTCACACATCTTATACTTCCATAAAATTCAACATGACCTCTAACCTTGGTCTCATTATTCATTCTTCTCAATAGTCTTTCTTGCATATGATTCTTACACTTTCAAAATCGCTTGAGCTTATAATTCCTCTAATTTTTGTATCCTCAAACAAAGCTTCCTCTCAACTGCAGTTAGAGCCCAATATTAGCCCAAAATAACGTTACTACAGTTTTCAATCTTTAAAGTGATCTAATCTAAAATCAACTTTGAAATGGACCTCTCTATCCACATTAATAATTCTCAAGCTCACCCTCTGACTATCAACTGATATTATATCCACCAAAAATACCTCTCAACACAACCTTCATAACTGATTCGGTTTTACGTCACGAACTCCCTTTTCTACTAAGGGCTAGGACGGTTGCCTTCTTGTGAAGGACTTATTTTGGCAAATGTAATCGTTACCCTGAGTGTATGCCCTTACTAACCTCAGTCCGTGACGGGGCGTAACTAACCTTCGCAAATCTAAATACAATATCACTGGGCAGTAACATTTGTAAATATAAAGTTGCCCACTTTGTAGATACTACTTCTTCCTTCATATTGGCTCCCGATCCCTATTTTCTTGAAATGATCCTCTATCAACCATATATGTATTAAACAACTAAAAAGACAAATCATTCCTTCGCTGGACACTGTTTTCCAATATGCCTCATTATAATCCAAGTCCTTCAACAAACTGTACCTCCACTGCTATTACATAGAGAAGTAAAAACTTGATGTAATAAAGGTGAGAGTTGGGACCTAGTTGTAAACATACTGCAGCAAATAACTGATTTTGTTCACTATAGAAAGCATGAAGAGACGTACCCTCAAGAGAAGAAATATGATGAAAATGTGAAATACTGTTACACTCTTATTGACTTTAAATTTTTCTGGCAAGGCACAGTTAGAAATGCTTTCATGTATAAATACAATGATCACTAGTTAATGAGCATATTCCAAGAAGCAAGGAGTTGCCCCAATTAGTACTGCTAACCTAGAGCAGGTAATGAACAGAATATTCCGAAAAATACTCTACAGCCAGCCTTAATTCCCCAGCTCCCACCTATCTGTGTCCACCTCCAATTTAATGGAGATAAACTGTAATAAAAAACGGTAAATACACTCTATATGTGAGTATTCCAAAATCATAATATGCTTTTCACTAATAATTTTACATCAGGTTCACTGCAATGGTTAAGCTAAATTCTCATATCTTTAAAGCCTAAAATTTTAATAGCAGGAATAAGAAAGCTATACTTAACAAAAAAAATACTTCTTAAATAATAAATATAAAGAAAACAAAATAGTAAGAAAAAAATAAAATGTACTGGTCTAAAAAGCTACTGACAACAAACTGAAGCTCTGTACGGCAGTGCAAACCATAATTTTAAATTAAATATAAGTAAGCTAATAACTTATAAAAACTATTAAACTACATTAATATAAGAAAGACTTTCTAGTACTGTCTAGTATACTATAGCATAAGAGGATAGGATAAGGACAAGACACAAAGTAAATACAGTAAATGATAAATGAATTCAGGATTGGAGAATGATATTTTTTCCATTTCTCGCATGTAAATGGGATACCTCTACATATTCTTCTTAAAGCCATGCCATCTGCAGGAGAAGGTTTTAATGCATCCATTTAGAAAGACGAATAATAATGTAGCATTCTTGGACAAATTAGCTGACTAATGAAATCTCTTCAATTCTTTAGAGCCAGATTTCCAGCGAGCATTTTTTTGGATTTTGTAAAGATTACATATACGGTACATACTAATAAAATTCAATCAAAATAACTTTGACCAAACCTATCTATATTTCTAACACCTGTTTCCAGGTAGATATTGCCTATATAGGAGATTTCCCTTCAATACCTAGGCCAAACAAAGCTAGTAATATCCCTATCTGCATTGTACCTGATAAGGAGTACTTCATTAGCAATCATAAAGATATTTAAAAAGTCTTGATAGCTAACCACTGTGAATCAAAATGGGATCTATTATGTATTATTCATATTTGGTGAGGAGCTTAGCTCATCCTGTCATTATCTTCTTTCTTTTATTGTCACTATCTTATATTCCTTCTTCATATCCTAATTTCATATTAATTATAAATAAAGTCCAACAGACTACAGGTAGTTTTATACAAGTAATAACTTCTTTACAAATACTGTGATATTTGTTCATCAACATTTTTGAAAATAAAAAATAAAACCAAAAGGTATTCATATTATCAAATATAAAAATCTAGAGCATGTATGGATTATGTAATAAATTACATTTGGAATAAGAAAGCAAAAGAGGTCCGATTATCTGAAAATTAATTACTTTCTCAACTTTTTATGATCTCATAGTTGGGGACTGCAGTAGCATAATAGTTACAATATTTAACTTGGAAGGTAACAGATCCAGGAACGAGTCCACCCTGGGGATCTAAGAAGGGCAGCCACCCTTAATTCCCCAGCTCCAATTTCTGTTTCCACTCCCATTATGGGGACAAATAGCAACATATAAAACGAAGAAAAAGAATTGATCATAGTTCATTCCAATATGTCCAAGAAATGCCATGAAAATACTGAATAAAAAGGTAATTGGTGACAAACCTATGAGCCAAGCAGCAGGGGATCATTGTCAAGGGCCTTGGAAAACTTTTAGAACTGTCTCTCCTAACTGGCAATAAATATATATCATCTAATTTTATCTCAAGTAAAAGAAAATATACCATCAGCTGTGTTACCGGAGGGATTCATGGCGCCGCCTGCTAGGTTACCTAAGCCCAACAGTCCTGCTAGTGGAGAGTTGCCCAATTTTGACACCTGTATATTAAAGGAAAAAAAAAAAAAAAATACAGAAAAACTTAGCTATGCATTCAACACTGCTATATGCAATGACAATATTATCACAGAAATATATTATAGGGAAAAACTGATGCAAACTCTATTATCATATTGTAATGAAAATAAACGATTATTGCATTTGTACAATTAGATAACACTATATCAGACATGAGTTTCACTGAAATTTTTAAATATTGAAAATATAATCATTCAAGTTCATATAGCCACTATGCATATTACACTGTATATACAGAGAAAGCTACGATAAATCTAAAGTTAAAAAATATCTAATAAAATTATACAATTTGCCTTAAGCTAACAAATATATATATAGAGTATCCCCAAGCCACCTCTGGGGGGCCCCTCCAGGTTGGTGGAGTATGCGGCATGGGCCGGGCAGGACAGTGAATGAAATGATATAGCAGATAGAGACAAAAGAGAGAATAAAAAAAATATATACAATATATAGTCAGCCACTACTGAATGGGTGCTTGGGGCGCGGGCCACATCTCCTCTTCACTTATGGAGGAAGTCTTCTCTATCTCTCCCTCTTCCATATGCAGTTTTCATTTCCTGAGCTGAGCAGTAGGGTTGAATCTCTTCATATGATAGTTGTAGTGGCGATAGGTCAAGGATGGATAGGATAATTTCTTTATAAGTCAGGAAACTGTAGTAAAAAGGCAATACAGGTAGGGCAGGGCATATTTCTTTGACACCTGCCAGTCTTGGGACATGCTCCCACGTGAACTATAGGCTGGATTGTCATCAGTTAAGAGGGAAATGGGAAATCAGATAACATACAGTGTTGTTAATTCATATAGGAGGAAGCAGGGAAGTGAACTGACAGTAAAAGGTAAGGATGTTAAATATGAATTATAAAAAGTTTCTTTGCTGCACCATGATCGTGTATTTATATGAAATTGATAAGTAACTCTACCCCTCCACCAGTCTTCTCAGCCCTACTTACTTTGTAACATTTAGGGAACACTGTGAGACTGTATACAGTGTATCCATTTATTTTGTCTCTATAATTGCAAAAGAATTTAGCTTGATAATTCTTGTGACTTTGAATACACCTAATAAACTCGACCTCCCCATGTGACATTTGCACATATGAAGTACTGAAATAACACAAATCACCACCTGGCTTACTTTGGAAGTTGTTACGATATATGAATTAAGGTAAATCGATACTGTCAAGTGATTAATAATAATAGGGTAAAAATTCATCAAAATAACAAGAAGAATATTTCTAAATTGTATTGCAAAAATAATGATGAATTCTTTTCTATTTTAAGGCAAAATTGAATACTGTGTATCTACTCTAAAAGAACAATTCACTGATAAAGGTGTAAATATCTGTATGAGGAGGAAATTATGGGCTGACGTGTTTACTATAAATTCGACAAGTGGTAAAAACTTATAGAACACAAATTGAAGTTATCTACAAGATGACTTTAGTTACCAAAAGAATATTGTAATATTAACTACAAACGTAACAATTTCTGACTTTATGTTCCCTGAGTAACTATTTTTTTTTTCTGCACTCAAGATCCACATTCATTGTGTCTTTTTCTGTATGGCATATTCAGAGTATTCACTATAAAAATCAATATCAATTTATGCATTACTACAGAGCACTAGAAGTAAGTACATGTGATATTTATCTAATTACCATGATAACATCTCACTGACATACACTGACAATGATACAAAAAGTCTGGAATATATTCCACATATCTATGAGAAAGAATCTTTCGCCATTGCGAAAAATTCTATGAATTAAAAAATTTATTCCAAAATCCTAATGCATAGAAGCTTTTAAAGAGATTTTTTTTTTAATTGACCTACAAACTTAAAAAATTTATGTATATTTTCTTCCATGACTTAGAGGGAGACTACTGTCTTTAATAAAAATATATATATATGAGGCATGTGGGGTACTAAAATTAATAAGCTATAAGTACATGCAACAGGGAAACTTTAATTGTCGAGAAAGGAAAGGAAAAGCAAGCGACAAGCAAATGGGGCGCGGAAAAGGATATAGAGCTTGTTTAACACACTCATTATGTACTGCAAGGCCATTAAGCGATGTCATTTTGTAAAGATGGTCCCCAATTTTCTTCCCGTTTGATGATTAATAATCCAATAAGTAATTCAGTTAGTACATCAGGTCCCATATTAGAAAAGGGATCTTGTAAAGAAGAGTAATCCCAGAATGCTCTTGGGTTTTAAATATGTACAAGGTAAGTCACCTAACCTAACCTAGCCTAACCATTTATGGGTTATTTACATTGGTGTTTTGCGAGTTACTCATCTTTACAATATCCGAAAACTATTGCATATTCTAATAATAACGCTGAATACAGTATTCTTCATAAGAATGGAGTTTTGAAAAACCAGGACCATTGTTTGATATGTAACTGTGTATATATATATATATATATATATATATATATATATATATATATATATATATATATATATATATATATATATATATATATATATATATATATATATATATATATATATATATATATATATATATATATATATATATATATATATATATATATATATATGTTTTCTAAAAACTTACACAGTGTACACAGCCGAAACTGTAGGAGATATGTGTCTATGAACAAGCAAAGTACGTAAATATCTGTAAAGTAACTAACTGTTAGGTTGTGAATATGTATGTATTGTACATCTAAGACACTGAACCTAATACACGTGTATGATAAATAAATATCAGCATTAAAAAGAAATTATACAATATATACATTTTCTGATACAAACATGTAGACATATGATGACATTAAAACATAGATGATGGATGAGTTTTATACTTTGTATGTTTGGCTTATGGTGAATGTGTTTGCTTTGAATCGGCCACCCCCTTACAAGGATGACTGCACCCAATGTAAATACTGTATATATATATATATATATATATATATATATATATATATATATATATATATATATATATATATATATATATATATATATAATATAATATAATATAATATAATATATATATATATATATATATATATATATATATATATATATATATATATATATATATATATAATATATATATATATTATATATAAATATATATATATATATATATATATATATATATATATATATATATATATATATATATATATATATATATATATATATATATATATATATATATATATATATATATATATATATATATATATATATATATATATATATATATATATATATATATATATATATATATATATATATATATATATATATATAATATAATATAATATAATATATAATATAATATATATATATATATATATATATATATATATATATATATATATATATATATATATATATATATATATATATATATATATATATATATAATATATATATATAATATAATATAATATATATATATATATATATATATATATATATATATATATATATATATATATATATATATATATATATATATATATATATATATATATATATATATATATATATATATATATATATATATATATATATATATATAATATAATATAATATAATATAATATAATATATATATATATATATATATATATATATATATATATATATATATATATATATATATATATATATTATAATATAATATAATATAATATATATATATATAATATAATATAATATAATATAATATAATATATATATATATATATATATATATATATATATATATATATATATATATATATATATATATATATATATATATATATATATATATATATATATATATATAAACAAAAAGATGGCATCCAATGGTAGAAACATTTGCCTGGTTGCAGCATATATTGCTGATGAAAATATGAAAATCAAGATAAAAGGACTACTCAATAGTAGTCCAGTGTTTTATTCCAATAAATTCCGTTTCTGTGGATGAATGCTCTCAAAAAAAAAAAACAATTAAGTACGTGTCAAGATTAGTAACTCAAGTAGGCAAATACGTACTTATATTTGTTAGTTGTTTATACTGTATATGAAAGCTCTAAAAAAGTACTGTAGACGTTTCAACTGATGTAGTTACGCCAGTAAGCATATAGGTATGTACATAAATTGTACATGCTTGGAAGGGTGATGTGAAAATAGTCATCTCATGGCTATCGTATTCTTTTACCATATTCTGTAAATTATAACACAAGATACCTGGCACTATAAAAGCACAATCAGTAAATACTTTGTACTCCTTGTGAGATGCACTAACAATGGCTAGAAACAGCAATAATAATGCATATGTTGTCTGTGTCATACTTGTCCAATCACCTTGTATAAAGCCACGAAGAGTAAGGAGTAGAATTAGCAAAGCACATAAATATAATGTAATTATACAATAGGAAAAGGATTAGGAATGATCAAAGGGATATATGAGGATGGGTGTAGAGGGCCTCTTTAATTTTGATATTGCTTGCTTCCAGTAGGTCGAAGGTGTCAGCAATGACGCCGCAAAGGGGACCCGAAGAGAGGCTAGATCATGGCGGGAATAGTCCCGCGCCCCACGACCCAGCAGCAGGACCTGCTGTGTGCCCCTCAGTACCTGCACCATCAGGTACCTGCACCCTGCCTCAAAACCTAGTCCCATGCCACGGAATCACTTACAATTTTTATAAGTACTGCTATACTGTTTACAGTACAGTATATCTAAAATTTACAGTTAAACTACACAAAGAGCCACATACATGCAGGATGGCAGGCAGGTCACTAGGAATGGATACTATTCTAAATTAAGAGGCAAGGCCAAGGGTCAGGGCCAGGTTAAATGGGCGCATCATGCAGGTGGTTGTGATGAGGATGCACTCTAGGCAACACTAATCAGGTCGGATCGGAAGACATCCGGGGCGGGTTGGGTCGATTGGGTCGGCGATAGGTCACGGAGAGGGTCCAACTGGGCATGGGTCACACGGGCACTCGGGCGGGACACGGCGGCGTGACTTACATCCTGCAGGTGATGGAGTTGCGGTTGATGCATAATACCAATATGGCCGTTCTTCATGTGTTCAGGTGGGTGACCTGGGGGATGGCCCGGCGGATGGCCCGGGGTTGAGATCTGCAGGTGCCCTGCAGGACACGGATGGTGGCTTGCAGGCGTCATGATGGCGCCATGGTGTGGGGGGCCTGGGGAGGGCGCCGTGGAGACGGGACATGGGGCCAGGAGGGGACTGAGGGGGGCCGCCATGAAGGGGCCGTGGGGCCCCCCAGGTGGTGGTGGGGGAACAAAGGGAACGGTACTTACATCGGGCGCCGAGGGAACAGCGTAATTACCCTGGATAGTATAGGCCTGGCCGCCGGCTAGGATCACCGGCCCACCGGCGACCTGGGGTTTGGGGCGGTAAGGGATCGTGGCGCCTTTGGGAGGGGACTGCAAAGAAACAAAAAATACATAAATAATATGTTTCAGTATGCGGAGGGTATTAATACAACATGTATTACACAATAATAAATGAAATGTTTTAATTAAAAAATGAAAATCACATGAAAAGAGAATAAAATAGTACAGTGCACATTTAATACTAACCTCAAGCATAACACAGCATATATTGTAGATGCACTGTGTAATTGCCTCAGATGTGCCAGAGACGGTGACTGCACGTTCTGTTGAATTAGGCAGCATTTCGGATGCCACCTGAATAGATGCACCAGTAACCTCACGTATTTCTTTTATCTTTGAACCAGCTTTGCCAATAAGTGATCCACACTGGGATGCTGGAACAATCAGTCGTAGGGTAATGGGAGGCCGCTGGCCACTGCCATTATTTTGGTACATCTGGCCCAAGAACTGAAAAAAAAAAAAAATTTCTCTTTACAAGCCATGGTCACATTCCACTGGGCATTAAATCTTATACAGACGAGCATTAACGTAAATAAACTTATACTCAGGTACCAGATCTCAAACTTACGAGAAAATTAAAATTCTCATTTCATTGTACACTTACTGCATTTAAGATTTCATGGTTATAATTAGTGTTGGTTATTTTTTGTCGTTTTCCATATTTGCCTGTATTTAATGCTTACTCTTTATTCCAGTACTGGAGCTAGGAGTAAGGTCTACTTGGCTTATATTGGCTTATGGTGAATATGTGCTTTGACTCTGCCACTCCCTTACAAAGAGGATTATGGTCACTGCATAAAAAAGTATATATATATATATATATATATATATATATATATATATATATATATATATATATATATATATATATATATATATATATATATATATATATATATATATACTCACTAACTTACAGACGAGTTAGGTTGTAGCAGTCAGTTCGTAAGCAGAATTGTTCATAAGTTGTATTTAGGTAAAAAAAAAAGTACTGTACAGTACATACATATGCAGTACTGTACAATGCTTAGGCTAAAGACATTTAACTACTACATAAAGCACACAGTATGCAGTATTAATGAATTTTAATACAGTAATAATAATGTAAAAATACATTACAGTACAGTAATATATATACATTAATACATGAGTAGATAATGGGTAGGTTTCTTTTTGTATGTGTGAATAATTGTGACTCGATTGTTCGTAAGTAGGGAAGCTTCTGTATATATATATATATATATATATATATATATATATATATATATATATATATATATATATATATATATATATATATATATATATATATAGATAGATAGATAGATAGATAGACAGATATGTATGTAAGTGTGCTATTTAAGTCCAGGTCCACCTGTAAATTCACAAGCCAATGATATTATGGAAGTATCCAAGCTCCATCCTATGTTCAGCTTCATTCGATTCTGGATTAATAATGACACATAAAAAGGAAATTAAACAAAGTGTACTGTTAAATGCAATGAAATGGCCGTAAAAATTATAAAATAAGCAAATACAAAAAGGAGAGTACGTAACATAAATGTACTAGTTACTTGCCATTACATATGCAATTATGAGGCAACCGTATGTAAAATACTTAAAGTATTGTACGGCATAATGTTAAAAAAAAAAAAAACCTTGGAGTTCGGAATAAGATAAAATTTTTCCACAATAAGAGTGATGATCCCTATACTTTTACTTTCGATTGATTCAAGAAAGTTGTGGGATGAGACACAAAAACGAGGACTGTGGAGATGCCTCGGCCTAGTTATGAATACAAACCCCAAATAGGCCTGGGACTGGAAGTTGAGAAAAAATATGCCAGATTACAAAACACCCAGTCGAGGCTATAGAATTTTGCTAGTCTGAAGGTAGTTTACTATTTATATATACCAAAATACTTTTATAATCAAAACTAAAAATATTAATGAAAAACATATTGCGTTGCATATAACATTAAATTATTTTAACTCAATTTTCACGCTTTCTCGTTCTGACAAGGTTTTTACCTTAAGTTGATGCAGCAAGCTGCGTATAGTTCAAATAAAAGGACTCTTAAAAATAGTGATAAGTAACTGTAATTTGTCGAATATATTACACTTTACTGCATCAACAGCAAGCACGCATCTTGTTTTTCACATTCACTGTTGAGAGAGAGAGAGAGAGAGAGAGAGAGAGAGAGAGAGAGAGAGAGAGAGAGAGAGAGAGAGAGAGAGAGAGAGAGAGAGAGAGAGAGAGAGAGAGATTCTTTAACATCAGTACAGAATGTGAAAGGCATTCTGTCTGCTTCGTATAAGTCTTTAGCTCACATGAAAAGCTGGCAAGACCCATTTAGAGTTGAAGAGCCTGGACAAACAAAAAATCCTCCAACGTGAAGGCGCTCTCCAACTTACGCGCAAACAAATATTTACAGGTTGTTTGTCTTCCCTAATTTAAAATGTATGAAAAGAATATCATCATTTGGATCTGTTCATTTGTCTTCTATTTATCTCTTTCAAGAGAGAACATAAAAGACGATGAAAGGAAAGCCCAGTTTTAAGTCTTTTGAACCCGATGCAATATGGTTGGTACTGTATAGGTTTCCTCATTTATTCCTTTCATCTCCGTATATATACTTTAGAACCAAATGGGGGAAAAAAATCTTAAAATCCCTCTTTCCCTCAGGTCTCCAAAGGATCCAGTAGTCTGAAAGGTGATGACTTCAATCTAAGAGAGGAAAGGGGGAAAAAACGAAGAAAAAGAAAAAACAGAAACGCGGTTTGAAAGCAAAAGACTGAGTCAACTTTACGTTTAAGCATCATTCATAATTGATTAGGGAAGCCTCGTAGCCAACCTACAATTTCAACCGTCTCGCTCGAAAAAATCAACACTCGACAGAAAAAGATTCAAGATCTTTTGGGTCATGAACACTTTTTTTCGATGGGGTCTTCACCAAAACACACATGTTCTTTACAAATACTCGCAAACAAAATTCACGGAGTGTTAGAATTGTTAAACCCTCATTAACACCGACCTCTGACGGCATGTATAGGAAAAGCCATTTGTCGTTTTGCGTCACAAAGAATCCCCATTCGAACGGGGTTGGAAAGACAGGTGGGTTCGAACATGGGTTTGTCACTTCCCGAGTAGAGTACTCAAACCACTGCGCTATCCCTGTCCCCTATATCCATATGAAAAAAAAGTAAAAAATATATATATTATCTACCAATAAACACGTAAATAAATTTCTGTACCGTAAACTTTATATGGAAAACAAAAAGCTTGTAACAGTACTTTACAGGAAAAAAATAAGTTCTAAAATAGAAAGTGCAAAAATAAAATACAGGAGTTTTGCAGGTACCGGAAGCGTGCAATCTTGTTTCGCTGTTTGCACTTCATCACTTAATAATTTATTTAACTGACTTATTTCGGTCTTGGCTGACGCAGCCTGAGGGAGATTTAAAAAAGAAAAAAGAAAAAAGGATGAAGTGTAAAAAGCAAGTTTAAAAAAATCTGCACATTGAGAAAACGCAGATGAGAGAGACCTTGAGCTAAGTGAAGTATTAGGCTTTCAATTATACTATACTAACATGGCTAAATTAAAATAAGATAAAATAAATACACATGGATAAGTGAGGAGTAAGCCGTAGGAAGAGCAAGTCTGAGGGGAATATTAATCAGGGAACGAATTAAAATAGGAATTTTTAGGTATTCATATTAAGTTCACATGCGCAGTATACAACTGAATCACTAAGGCCACTTTCAAGTCAAAGTGGCACGTCGCACGTGGCACGCCAGTTGAAAACGAACATCCGGAAATATATGAAACCTTTCACATAGAAGTGCCAGGACACGTCCCATGCGCCACGTGCGATGTGTCACGCCACTTCTGTGTGAAAGGTTTCATATATTTCCAATGTTCGTTTTCAACTGGCGTGCCACGTGACATGCCACGTGCGACATACCACTCTGGTGTGAAAGCGGCCTAAAACACCGCAGTATCTCAGTGGTAGCGCTCACGGGTCAGGAAGCGAGTAACGCAGGTTCACTGCCACCGGGCCTTAGAAAAGGCTTCAAGGCTTGATTCCCCAGCTCCAACATGTGTTAAATGGGGTCTAATTGTGACTCATAAAACGGTGCATATATACCATATTAATTTCGGTAAGGGGAAGGCAGTTTTTATGCATCGTCAACTGCAGACATTATTTTTGTAATGAGTGTGACACCAAGATGGGCAAAGAAAATTGCCCTCATCGTGCCCGGGCACCGCGAAAACAAGAAATATGAGAAAAAAATTGAAGTAGTTTATCTATGGTATTTTGAAAACATTATAAAAGAGAATACACCTTTCATATAATGTAAACAGGACGAAGAGGGGAGAGTATTACATAGGTTTAGAGTAAACATGAAGTTATCCCCCATAGGTATATACTGTAAACGCTACGAAAAATGAAAGTAAACATATGATCTATTGTAAAATAATGATCTATGAAGATGGGACTCAGTGAAATCAAGGTATAAAGTACACGTCATGAAAATCGAAAAAGTAGAAAAGGATTAGAAAAATGAAATATTTATATGAGTAGGTTATCCAGGGACGGAAGATGAAAGGCGAAAGGATTAAAAGCAATGGGATGACTGGAGGATAGATAAACTTCGTTAAATAGATACACACACACACGCACTTTATATATATATATATATATATATATATATATATATATATTATATATATATATATATATATATATATATATATATAAGCATGATAAAGCAATAGATAAATAATCGGTATTTATAAATGTTATTTGCCGTGTTATGTTTCACTATTTATTCCCATTCAAATGGGGTTATACAGAGACAAATAGGAGCAGGGAATTAAGGCGGGATGCCCTTCTTAACGCTCCGCGGTAGGCTCAAACACGGCTATGTCACCTTTCAAGTACCATGTCCTTAACCACTGAGCTACAGCTGATTCCCGGCAGAGACACCTAAATTGTCTTTAGTGGGAGTGACAGATATCATAAATGTAACAGGTTGAAATGTAAAAGAAAGATCAAAACTATCTGACGTGATTACTTGAATCCATTTTACCTATTCTCCATAAATATCTTAAGCATTTACATTTTATATCTGGACGGTTAAAACAATTATAACAACGTTAATAAACAACAACAGCAATAATAATAATAATAATAATAATAATAATAATAATAAAATTATTATTATTATTATTATTATTATCATTTCAAACTAGGTATTATGACCTGCTGAGCCCAGAGGGGGCCACAATTGTAGATGAAGAAGTGAGGTAGCAAGGGTGTCGACATGTCTCTCCAGGTTCGTTTTCCCTGCCATTTTTTTTTAGGGAAAAAAATACAAGAAGGAAAGGATTGTCAATCCCTTATCCTCCCAAAAGGAGATTTGAGGAACAAAAAGGAGAAGAAGAAGGAGCAAGTAAGAAACGGAAGAAGGAGAGGAGGAGACGAAGAAGGATAAAGTTGAGAAAGAAAAACAAAAAAAGGAGGAAGAGGAAGAAGAGGAGAAAGAGGAAGAAGAAGAAGAAGAAGAAGAAGAAGAAGAAGAAGAAGAAGAAGGAGTAGGAGGAGAATGAGGAGGGGGAAGAGGAGGAGAAGGAGGAGCGGAAGCCAAGGAAGAAGAAAGAAGAAGAAGAAGAAGAAGAAGAAGAAGAAGAAGAAGAAGAAGAAGAAGAAGAAGAAGAAGAAGAAGAAGAAGAAGAAGAAGAAGAAGAAGAAGACTTAAGGCTAACTGAAAGGCAAACAGACCAAGCAACAACTTACCTCTTCGAATTTGGCGCAAATAAGCTTGAAGGCTGTGAAGATGGAGTCTGTGCTGCCAGTAACGGTGACGATTCTTTCGGGGCACGAACCATCGCTAATATTGATTTTAGCTCCACTCTGAAATAAAACAAACAGAAATATATATATATACAGCATATATATATACTATCCATCTATATATAAGAGCCACTCTCCCACCTCTAAAGGAGACTGGCTGAGTCAAAGCAAAATAACTTGACTTTCATTGGAGATAAAATACAGAGGAGGGGGTTGCCAGTCCCCTATCTCTGCCCCATTTAGTAGACTTTTACGACACACCAGAGAACAAGATGGAAGTATTCTTGCCCCCCCCCCCCCCCCCACCATCAGCAAATATAATAAAAGTTACAGAAATTTTGAGTAATGTTAGTTAAATAAAAGTCATAAAAATTCCGAGAATGGTGGAAAAAATAACAAAGTATAAATATTTTAGATTAGTGATGTCAAATTAAAAATATAATAATTCCCATAAATGTGGTAAAATTATGTTATAATAAAGCCGAAAAATTAAAAAAAATTACATGGTATAATTTTTATGAACTATATTAAATCCAATAAACATCAGAAAAACTACAAATTCATTTCTAGATCGGTTATAAAATTACAAGTTATAACAACTGGATATAGTAAAGACACATACAAGTTATGCTAATCCCGAGAAATATGTTGAAAAGAAGTTATAACAATCGCCGAAAACTTGAAAAATGACGTAATGCGAAAAAATATTAAAAACACTAAAAGTTATATTTTTGAAATATGTCTGCAAAATATTCAAGCTATAATTCCAATAATTCTCTCTCTCTCTCTCTCTCTCTCTCTCTCTCTCTCTCTCTCTCTCTCTCTCTCTCTCTCTCTCTCTCTCTCGTTATCCTCACTTTGGTGGCCATTAATTATATTGCATTGTATATTTTATTGTATATTATATTGTATATTTCCTTTGTATGTTGCTGTATAATGCCATTTTGTGTTTGTTTGTAATGTGTTGTGTGTTCTGTGATTCTATGAGCTTTTCTTTTGTTTATAATGTACTTTGGGTTTTGTGTTAGTATGTAGCAATGTTTTATCAATGTGTACACCTCCCTGTAAACTATGTTCTATTCTTGGTTGCGTATCCATTTGAAGCATTATGTTGCCGCTGAATTTTTATGTGATCACGTAATGTCTGACGCCTTGGCGTAATAAATTAATAAAATAAAATAAAATAAAATAATCCTCTCTCTCTCTCTCTCTCTCTCTCTCTCTCTCTCTCTCTCTCGCTCACTCACTCACTCAGTCCAACATACATACAAATCAGAGGAAACCAGGGAAAATGAGTTACAATAACGAAGACAAACTATAAGGTAGAAAAATCATTCCGAAAAATGATGGAAAAATAACAAGTTACAATAATTTTTAAAAATTAATCTCCACATTGGAAGAAATACGGACTATAAACTCGATAAATATAAAAATTTTACAAGGGTTTTTATTTCCAAACAAGTATGACCACTTTGTGTGTGCGTTTGCATAAAGTATTCGATTTAAACACACACACACACACACACACACACACACACACACACACACACACACACACACACACACACCTTTCTGAAACATATACGCTTTATTGACAACTACAATTTTGGTATACCTAGTGACATTCTCCTGAAAAAATTTAAATACGCTTTTAAACATAAAATGATGAATTAGGATACTGAATGGCTTAGTAAATGATTAGCTATTCGATTAGCTAACAATCTCAGAACTCGTGTTCGATAACGTCTCCGTAACGCAAAAATGAATCGATTCACACTCAATCTTGACAAGGACTGGTAAGGAAAGAAGTACCGTTTCCTAGACCCTGCCAACTCAGCGGGAATAACGACCAAGACTTGAGTTCAGGCAAATAAACAGTTATGAGTTAAAAATATTATCCATACTGCTTTAATTTCCATGAGAAACGGAAATGTTTGATAAAAACTGTGAGGCATAAAAGCATACCTATAGGGTACAATAATTACAATACATATTAAAGAGTTGATAGATATAATAATGGCAGTAAAATTACTAGAATTGGTTCCAATAATAATAATAATAATAATAATAATAATAATAATAATAATACCCTAGAGAATTCGCAGACACAGCTTCCCTGGCTACCACATACGTAACTTGTAATGTAGCGAGATATTTTTATATTATTCTCAGATTGAGCCGATGAGGGAAGGGTTGAGAGAGTGTAATCCGAGATACTGGAACGGAAAGGGCTTAAAACACAGCGACACGTGATGGAACAGGGGAATGCAACGAGTGGAAAGGAACGAGAGAGAGAGAGAGAGAGAGAGAGAGAGAGAGAGAGAGAGAGAGAGAGAGAGAGAGAGAGAGAGAGAGAGAGAGAATGTACTTGAATCATTAGTGTAGTCCACGAGCATATAGATTTCCCATTGACTTGCACACGTGGCTCTAAGACTGTATTTTCCCTTTTGTATATATATGATTAAAATAAAATTATATGATACAGAAAAACATCATATACAGCGATGCCAAGACGATCAAAATCGAAGAGAATATTCACTAAGTCGTAACAACAACAAAAATTCTCAGAGATTACGTATCAACAGTCATCGAGGGTATTTGAAACTTTAATAAAATTTTAACAAATTAAAAAAGCCGAAGAACGATATCATCCATTATTTACTAGGAATCAAAATCTCAAATTAATTACTATAAAAACGTGACAACATATGAAATCAGTACAGAGAGTACAGTATTATAAGCACCAATGAACATTTATGTTAGTAACCCGTAGTTTTTTTTTAATACTTCGTTATAAGACTTCTGCCCCCCCCCCCTATTTTCAGTGTGTTGTAAGAGGTTACAAAAAGAGACAGGGCATGAGGATCTGACTGTCCTTCACTACATTATTTTATTTTCTAGCCGAAAAATAGCCATTAGATGTTGAACCACAAGAAACCCCTGGTTCTCCTATTATAGTAAAGACCCCCCCCCTCAGCTGCCATGAATATCAACCGCTTCACTTATTAAAAATAATCATTATCAATATTATTACGATTATTAATAATAATAATAATAATAATAATAATAATAATAATAACGACAGCAACTATTATCAATTATTATCACTTATTATTATCATTATTATTATTACACAACCCTCATTCCGCAGCTATAATAAAACTGGCTCTCCCGCTTCTTATCAAATTACTACAACAAGCTATGAAACTCCTTCAACCCCATCCCCCCCATTTCCTCTATCCTAGCAGATATCACCTTCCCCCACGACCACGTGGAGCCCCCCCTCTCTCTCTCTCTCTCTCTTCTTCTTCTTCTTCTTCTTCTTCTTCTTCTTCTTCTTCTTCTTCTCCTCCTCCTACTGTTGTTTCAAATATCTTTACGCTATAGAAGCTACTGTTAAAATAATATTTAAAATAATCCTAAATACTTTAAACTAAATTATATACAATCATTTAGCTGTAGAGTGTATTATGCTGAGTACCAGTACTTTGTATTATCACAGAATACGAACATTCACAGCTTATGAGCGCAAACCAGAAATAATTTATGATGAGTGTACTATTTCATATACGGAATCAATATAGCCTTGTTTCAGAGACAATGTATGGGTTATTAGAATAGCCTAACGGAGATATACAAATATAAGTCTGGGACTACATCAGCAGTAGCTACCTGACTGAGACTTCCCCGAGCCACCTGCTTATGACAAGACGGTAGTGTTTGTCTTGGTGTGGTAGTCCCTATAAACTCTAAGTTTAAGGAGTACATCATGGGTTTTATCAGTGTTGTAAAAAAAATGTACAAGATAACATAGTCCTAGTTTTGGCTTCAGATTTAAACAACAGCTCAGCTAGTGGTTTCCTATATTCAAAAATGAAAATATTTTTAGATACGAAAAACTGGTTTCAACTGATATTAAATGGTACTTAGTATGAAGAGCTACATTTTTTCTCTTTAGTTTTTATGTCACAATCCATCCCCAGCTGAAAGGCGATGAAGAGACAGGCTGGAGCTGGGGCATTAAGGCTGAATGCTATTCCTAATGCTTCGCAACTGAGTGCTAACTAAAATATGTCACTTCCCAAGTCGAGTGCTCTAACCATTGCGCTACCGCAGTCCCCAAAAGCAAAAAATATTCTAATGATCATAAATCATCGCAATGAAATATAATTTAGATTTTCCACAAAGATAAATCGATAAATATATGAAAAACAAGCGAGAGAGAGAGAGAGAGAGAGAGAGAGAGAGAGAGAGAGAGAGAGAGAGAGAGAGAGAGAGAGAGAGAGAGAATTCATTCTAATGTAATATTCTTAAATTTAAAAAAATGAAAACTTTTTAAAAGATATTTTGTGTGTAAGAAGAGTCGACTCCCAGCCAACATCCTTGTATCTACCCTATGTAGAGAAACAATATTAGACTCTCCCTAACCTTATATCACCCAAAGCCGATGCGTTTAGAATAAGTAAAAGACTCTCATACTGGCCTCGGATATAAACGGTCCACTTGCTAAATCTGGAGATAAAAATAAAGATACAGAAGATGGGGAAAATATCTATTTTAGGGTTCTGTAAGATCCGGTTCCGGCCACAAATATGTTTACTAATTATATACTGTATAGTATTGACTAACTTATATATTTCCAGCCTTGTTTATTCCTCAAATGAAAGCATAGTACAATATGGTAAAAGAAACGGATGATACTATATAAAAAAAACGAATATTAAAGATTTGAGCAAACGAATTTACGAAATATAAAGCATGATTGAAGAAGAGAAAAAAGGAAAGGGAGGGAGAGGAGGAAGAGAAAAAAGTAAAATGAGGAAGGAAGAGAAAAAAAGCAAAATGAGGAAGGAAGAAGAGAAAAAAAAGCAAAATGAGGAAGCAAGACGAGAAAAAAGCAAAATGAGGGAGGAAGAGAAAAAAAGCAAAATGAGGAAGGAGGAAGAGAAAAAAGCAAAATGAAAAAGGAAGATGAGAAAAAAGCAAAATGAAAAAGGAGGAAGAGAAAAAAAGCAAAATGAAAAAGGAGGAAGAGAAAAAAAGCAAAATGAGGAAGGAGGAAGAGAAAAAAAGCAAAATGAGGAAGGAAGAAGAGAAAAAAAGCAAAATGAGGAAGGAAGAGAAAAAAGCAAAATGAGGAAGGAAGAAGAGAAAAAAAGCAAAATGAGGAAGGAAGAAGAGAACACCCTCCATTCTTTATTCGCCCGAAAATCCAGTGGAATCCCTCAAAAACTCTTGCGATGGCATCAAGATCATTTATGAAGCGATCCAAATGTTAACCTCGCATTAAAGAGGATTGCAATGGGATCGAGAGAATGGTGGCTCGACTCGAGCCACGCATAGGAATGGCTCTTCACTAACCGCACTCTTTGGCCTTCTCTCTCACCCTAACCCCCCAACCTCTCTTTCCAGCAACTTTTTTTTTTTTCCCCTGCTCGAGTGGATGGTATACACCCGAAGGAGGTGTCTAACGCATGGGAACATTCCAGTGAGAGTAAAACTCCAAGTTCTCCTCCTCCATTAGAGGGACAGCTACATATTTTCTCCTTTTCATATCTACATATCTACTCTTCCGGGGATGACTACGATTCCTATTGACCAATAGCAAAAGACTACATCTACTTCAAGTCCGGGCGGGCCTCGAAAGGGACTGCAGAAGACTCAAACCTGTAGCTAAGCACGGGACCGCAAAGTCATTCGCTCCTGTGACTCTCCAAAGGGAAAGATACCAGAACCAACTTATGACCGAAGAGGACCTTGCAAAGGTCTAAAAATAGCCCTCCCCAATCTCCCCCTTCACGAGCTTAGGACGGCGAAAGAAGAATTACAATGGTTCTTAAATTTATGACCGGATATGCGCGTGGAGTGTGACAGAAAAAAAATAAATATGTTTTTCTGGGAAATTCTCTTTCCTATTTACATATTATTATTATTATTATTATTATTATTATTATTATTATTATTATTATTATTATAGCTCTGAGAATGCGTGCAATGGCTCTTAAAAGCACTTACAATATTATTTAATTTAACAACTTTAAAAAAAGTTTTCAGTTTCCTCTTAAAATACACTTTAATTTTTACTTTCTAAATTCTTTTTCTTCTTCTTCCTCTTTTTTTGTTCTTCTTCATCTTCTGCTCTTTCTTCTCATTATTATTATTATTATTATTATTATTATTATTATTATTATTATTATTATTATTATTATTATTTCAGTATCGCTGATTTTATATCAAGATGTCATAAATAACGCGCAGAGAAGATATGAATTTGAGAAATAATAATAAAAAAAAATCATCTCCCGGAAGTTGAGAGGGTTGGTCTGTGTGTGACAGCTGAATGAGGAAATAAAAGATGCTCTCATCTCAAAGCTGGTGAGGATATGCTATAAGCACTAAGAAACTCTACCAAAGGTGACATCAACCTCGCATTTTTTTTTTTTTTTACAAAATTTGGCAGCAAGTAATTTTACACTCCGTAGCATTGAACTTTCAAAGGTACTGCTCTACCACAGTCCACACACATCCAAATATTCGATTACATACATTATTATGCATACTCTATTGCTGTTCTACGTAAGTGGCATGCGAATCCGGATAAGAAACTACTTTAGCATCCATAATAATACCATATCGCAAAATCATGACCATGGATCTGAGCAGATAAACAAACGAGCCTTAAAGGCATCTACCCAAAGACATTTTATACTCACGGATATATATATATATATATATATATATATATATATATATATATATATATATATAATAAAATAAACTTGTTTCAGCCTGTTGTGTCTATTTTTACTGTACAGTCTACGAGTAAAACTCTACGGGCAAAAACGATATATTTCATTAACAGTGAAATAAATTTAATAAACAAACATATACAATCTCTCTCTCTCTCTCTCTCTCTCTCTCTCTCTCTCTCTCTCTCTCTCTCTCTCTCTCTAATACACGAGCAAAAGGCAATTAATTTTATATCTCGACACAATGATACAAAATTAATGGCAGTTCCCTTATTATTATTATTATTATTATTATTATTGTAGTCTACATCTAGCTATGACTCATCTACTGAGCCAATATGTGTAAGCAACACTAATTATAATATTTATTACTACAAAACAAAACTGGATCATAAATCGATAATATTTAATCCAGAGACCTAAGTAAATATGTATATATTCATATATCTGACAAGGATATTATTGTTCATTTGTATTCACTGGTGGTTAGTGCAGTTTAGCAAGAATTGTTTGCCAACACATATAAGGAAAGGAGGGGAAGGGATGGGATAGGAAGGGGAGGGATGGGGAGGGAGGGAGGGAGGGAGGGAGGATGAAGGTCGACGACAGTGGCGTTGCTGAGGAATGCAGAATCCTCTTATACAAGTCATTATTATTATTATTATTATTATTATTATTATTATTATCATCATCATCTTATGAAGGTATTATCCCTCAATATACAAGGCCATAGTCCCCTATGCAATGGAATTTATGGCTGAACTGAAGGAAATATCCTGACTTTGCGGGGAAAAAAAAAGAAAGAGACAAAGGACCCAGTCCCCTTTTCCCGCCTCATTAGGTACATTTTTATAACGCGCAGAACACGAAAACGGTATTCTTGTCCTCCGCCTAAGGAAAAGGAGAGAGGACATTGCAGATTAAGCGAGATACAGTATATTAATCCAGCCGCTGGGGGAGCAAGTCATTATAAGCGGCGTCGGTCCCAAGCCCGAACCAGTTGAGATGGTCTGTGTCAGGGAAGGCATTACACCATCATATATTGAGCCGACGCCAACACGGAAGTCACTAAGAGGTTAGTGGGAAGCAGTGACCCCATACAAGCACGTAAAAACCTCCCCTAAGAGATGATTATAACTAGAGTATAATATATGTATACTATAAGCTGTATAGGATTCCCCGTGGTTTCTTTTGAGTTTAATAACAACAACAACAACAACAATAATAATAATAATAATAATAATAATAATAATAATAATAATAATAATAATAATAATAATAATAAACTTACCTCTTCTCTAAAACGTTTGACGATTTCTCCTTTCTTGCCGATGATACTGCCCACTTCCTGTAAAGATACAATAAAGAAAAATCAATAATAATAATAATAATAATAATAATAATAATAATAATAATAATAAGAAGAAGAAGAAGAAAAAGAAGAAGAAGAAGAAGTATGCAATGTTAAACAAAACTTGTTAGTATACATTTGAGACAGACACTGTAGAAAATATTCACACAGAGACAGACAGAGACATATATATACACAGGCAGAAAGGTAGACATACGGACAAACTAAACAGGTAGACAGTCACAGATACAGACAAACATAAAAAGAAATCATTTACGCTTCCGAAAAAAAGTTGCCATATTGTTCCACTCCCTTACGCAAATGCATTCAGATTTTCTCTCTCTCTCTCTCTCTCTCTCTCTCTCTCTCTCTCTCTCTCTCTCTCTCTCTCTCTCTCTCTCTCTCTCTCATAGTGGATGGATGCATATACCAACAATATCGGCTTTCAATATTTCCAGAGAACTCGTGCTGTATTGGTGAGATTTCTCTCTCTCTCTCTCTCTCGATATATATATATATATATATATATATATATATATATATATATATATATATATATATATATATATATATATATATATATATATATATATATATAATTGCACCTGAACAGGCCTCTATTGACTATTACATAGGGGGAAGAAGAAGGGGGAGCGCAGGGGAGAGCCTACGGGTATGACGTATGCAGGAAGAGGTTGGGGGGAGGGCGGACCATGTGGACGTAGTGTTCTGAGATGGTGGGGAGAGGCGTGTGGGGGAGTATAACGACTACATGCCTTCATCCTTATCAAAATTCAAAAGACATTTTCCATTTGCATAAATCCCAAAGATTGTTGCCTCTCGCTTAGCGTCGTCAAAGATCCTTTTAATAAAGGAGAAGCTCGGATCATAGCTAATAATGCTCTATCAGGGAAAGAGAGAAGAAGAAGAGTGAGAGAGAGGGAGATGCGTGGGATCGTGATGCTTCTCTCTCTCTCTCTCTCTCTCTCTCTCTCTCTCTCTCTCTCTCTCTCTCTCTCTCTCTCTCTCTCAGTTTTTCTTTTGATACATCCATGTTCTTTGTCACTTTACAATGCAATGGGATATATTTCTGTATTATGGTTCGTGTTATCTCCTTGCTATCTATCTATCTATCTATCTATAATATACAGTATATATATATATATATATATATATATATATATATATATATATATATATATATATATATATATATATATATATATATATATATATATATATAACCAAATATGAAGAGATTTCTCTCGGTAGGTACGCGACACAAAATGTTTTCCGTTTAACAGCCTGAGAAGAACCAAGTATATATATATATATATATATATATATATATATATATATATATATATATATATATATATATATATATATATATATATATATATATATATATATATATATATATATATATATATATATATATATGCATAAAAAATAAGGTTAAAATGAAAAGTATGAAAATTATTAAATAAAAACTACAAAATAAATTGTTTATCACATTTTTCTTAAGAAAATATC
>JAXCGZ010013354.1:125000-128521 GCA_037179515.1 Halocaridina rubra | reverse complement strand
CTCTCTCTCTCTCTCTCTCTCTCTCTCTCTCTCTCTCTCTCTCTCTCTCTCTCTCTCTCTCCCCCCCTTGAAACTGTTGATTGAGTTAGCATTAACTACCTCATTGCTTAGCCAATTCCAATTATTAACTACTCTTACAATAAAAAAGTACTTCAAACCATCCTGCAAAGATGTTTTGTTACAAAGCTTTAAGCTATGACCTCTAGTTCTAATGCCAGCCTTATCAAAATACCGATCCCTATCCACTCTGTCATAACCATGAAGGAATTTAAAAGCCGTCACCATATCCCCCTCATTCTTTTAGCTTCAAGTGATGGTAAGTCTACTTCCCTCAGCCTCTCATTATAACTGAGATTGCGTGTTTTTGGCGCCAGTTTCGTGGCATGTCTTTGAATTTTTCCAGCTTAACTACATGCTTTTTCAAGTGTGGATTCAAGATGGGGGCTGCACATTCAACCTTTGGCCACTTGTCTGACCACTCATCCAACTATTTTTTGTATTCCTGAAGTTCTTTACTATTGTTCTCGTTTCTTACTTTTTTCACAATATTTGCATCATATGCAAACATATTCATGAATGAATTTACAGACTCTGGTAGGTCATTTACATATACAAGGAACAAAATTGGCCCTAAATCCGAACCCTGTGGAACTCCACTGCTAGCTCTTCTCCATTCAGACACTGAGGTTCTTACTCTAATGCTCTGTTCCCTTCCTTCTAAGTAAGTTTTTATCCATTCCAAGACATTTCCACCTATTCTCGCCATTGCTTGCAGCTTCTTAATAAGTCTCCCGTGTGGGACCTTGCCAAATGCTTCCTGGAAGTCTAGGACTATGCAATCTGCCCAGCCGTCTCATTCCTGTAAGATTCGGCTTACCTCATCATAAGATTCTAATAAGTTTGTTACTATTGATTTACCTTCTCTTAAGCCATGTTGTCTTACTGACAAAAAGTTGAATGATTCCAAGTGAAGAGAGATATGTTTCCTCAGTAGTTTCTCCATAACTTTGCAAACTATATTGGTCAAGGAAACAGGGCTATAGTTTAGAGCCATATCCCTCTTTCCCTTTTTGAAGAAAGGTACTACCTTCGCTTGTTTTCAGCATCTTGGAATCTCCCGAGACTCCAGCGACTTTTACAAATATGATACGTAGTACTGCTGATATTGATTTAGCACATTTCTTAAGTACATAAGGATATATATCAGCAGGACCTGGAGCTTTATGTTCATCTAACTCCATTAGTGCTTTGCATACCTCTGTGGCAGAAAAGATAATGTTCTCAAATACTGGCCCATGTGCTATCTCTGCAATCCAAGGGAGTTGGATATTTTCTACTGTACTTACTGATGGAACTCCCTATTCAATTCTTCGCAGATCTCTTCATCCGTCTCAGACTTCCATCTGCTCTCTTTAGCTTTAAAACCTGTTCTTTAACCTTCAGTTTTCCTCTGATAAAGCTGTGGAAAAGTTTGGCATTTTCTTTACCCTTCCTGATGATATCCCTCTAGTCTCTCTCTGCCTCTATTCTTTTACTTAGGTAATAATTTCTTGCTTTTTTATAAGTCTGCCAGACATTTATGTTTTTTCTTCTGTATCTTTTCCAGCATTCGTCTCTCCACTCTCTAGCTCTCTTACACTCATTATTGAACCATTTCTCTCTGGCATGAATAACTTCTATATTGGTGGAAGGTATGCAACAATCTACAATTTTCCCATATTCCTCACAATAGATGTTGTACATTTCTTGTACAGTTTTGTTGTTAAATAAGGTCCCTCAAGTCAATAACTGCAAGAACTTCATTAATTTTGATGTAATGTCCTTTCGGATAGTTCCTCCTCGTGTCCTCAGTGCCTTTACTTTCAGGCAGAACATCATCGATGATATGCTCCATCAACAACACACAGTGGTCACTTTCCTATTGGTGGTTCATACTTAATTTTTCAATATCGAACAATTTATCTGTGAATACTAGATCAAGCGGCGATGGCTCATCCCCACCCCTGGCTATCATTACTTCCAGTACATGTTGGTGTAGAATATTCCCTTGTACGTAAACTAGGAATCTTGCCTCGAATGAGTCCTCTCTACTGTTTAGGTCAAGATTTATCCTATCTATCTCTCTATGACTAAAATCTCCCATAATCACATTTAATCTCTCCTGCAATGTTAGCAACTGAGTTTATGACTTCAATAGTACCTATGTGACTTTCCTTATAAACTTCGAGCCTATGTTGGTTACTTGGTGGGTTATATACAACAGTTATTATAATGCTCTCGGACCCAGTATTTATGCGAGCAACATGAAATTCCTTGAACTCACTCACTATAGCAAGGTTTATTTCTTCAACCTGAAATATTTCACTCATGAGCAGTGCTATCCCTCCAGCAGTCCTTTCAGATCTTTCAACCCTTAATACTCTAAAGCCCCTAGGAAAATCTGTGACACTCTTTATGTCCTCACTAACTTTGTCTCCGTAACCGCTACTATATCTGCCTTACTGTTGTGAAACCTATCCTTTATTTCTACTGCCTTACCAGCTATTCCATCAGCATTTGTGGGCAGTAATCTTAATAAAGCCCCATCCCCTGATCTTTCATTATCGTTATTATCACCCTTTATCTGGAAGAACTCTGAACCAAAAATTTTTCTTCTATTCTTCATTTCTTTCCTAATTTGACTTTTTAGCTTCTTGCAACAAGTTTTTGATCCTTTCCATTTCTTCCTGTGTTCTGTATGGTCTAATGAATACTGTTTTGAATTCTTTAAGGTCTTAGTTTTTTTCTCATCAATATTTCTGTACATGTGCCCTCTCTCTCCAAGGTTACCTTCGTTGGTCTTTCCTTTCCCTCCCTTGAATATTTACCTAGTTGGTGAATGTTTACAATATCTTCTGGACCACATAACACTCCAAGCTTCCCTATCAGGTCCAAAATCCTAGCTTTGTTTTCTTCAAGTCTCCCCTGCTGTGTTGCATCCTGAGATTCACTTATGCCTGAGATTACCTCTGTCGTCTCTTTATCAAGTGCCTGTTTACTCAGTGGATTAGCCCTTTCCTTCACAACATCTCATTTTTTCTATTATTTTTTTTTATCGTCAACTGTTTGTATGTTTTCCAGTACCACCACCTCACAGTTTTTACTACCACATTCCCCTTTAGTGCATATGCCAAGGAAGTTTTCATGGCATCATGTTCTGTATTCAGCTCCTGAAACCTTTCTAAACTGTTCAATGTTTTCCTTTATCTGGACATTCCAAGCTTCAATCTTGTCTCTCTCAGGAGAGAGCAGTGAACTAACATTTAATTCATTCAGGTGACATTCAGCTGTTTGTTGTTATCTTCTTCTTTAGAAAATTCTGAGTTCTAGTTCACTCCTTTCCCCTTCCAGCTTTTTTATTCGTTTTTCTATTTCTTTTCTCTCTTGCCCTTGTGCTTTATTTGCTTCATAAATCTTTTACCCTCCCTAAGTGTGTCCTTCTCTCTCATATCTCTATCCGTAATCCGAATTTTATCATCCAG